>JABASL010000840.1:0-13589 GCA_019775825.1 Neanura muscorum | reverse complement strand
AAAACAACCATCAATGCCTCATTTTATGCGTACTATCAATCTATAGCTTATCCCAAAATCTCGAAACGATCATGGGAAACATTGTCCCGTATGTAATTTTCGCGGACCTTTGTAAAAAAAAATTGTATTGGATGAGACGAATTGTGGAACTCTTTTCGTAACTTTTGTTTACTTTTTTATTTTATTTTATTTTTTTACATTTTTTCTTTCAGCTGAAACTAAAAGCATGGCATTTCTGTGACACTTTTGTGTTATTTGTTAAATCGTTATTTGGATCGAATAAGGGCTGTCGCATTGGAGGAAGCAAGACATGGCCATTTAGGTTACGTTATTTTTTTTTTCGAAAACTACCGCCAATGACATATACACTGAATGATCGCTTTGAAATTTTTGGATAAAATCTAGATGGAGAGTAGGTATAAAATGAAGTATTACAGGTAGTTTTGATGCTTGTGGTTTTGGGGATAGAGGGGGGGGATGGGGGAACGGTCTTATGTGGGACCCTGTATAAAGCATAACTTATTTGCAGTTAAGAAAATGAACGAAATTTAGCACTGGTTTTCCTTAAATCGTTGACAACTAATTAGGAATGAATGTTTATTTGTGGCATGCGGTTGTCTGTTTAGACTGCTTACTGTCGTCAATGTTGATCTTCTCAAATTGAAATAGCCGAATGGGGTGACTTTAAAATTCATATCCATAACATATTTTGTCAGGTTCTTCAAGTTTTTCCCTTCAAAATAATTTGGCCTTTCCGCAATAGAAAGGACAGCTTTCTTCAAACCCCTTAGCTACAAAAAAATGTAATTTTAGTTAAAGTCGTCTTGAAAGCTTTCAGATTATCCAACTGTTCGCTTGCTTTACCATGAATTTAACCACACAAATTAATACTCGAATGAGTTTTTGTTCATATTGTATTGTCAAACTTACGCTTGCTTTCAGCATTTCAGCACAATTGGCCAGTACAATCAGTCTGACAGTAATATTCAAAACACCTGAAATCCTCGAAATTGTATATTCCCCCAAATTTGAAAATGATGGCTTCAAGTCAGAAATGATTAAGAATGTGAGGACTGAGAGATTAACAGTGCCGTAGACCATATAATTAAAAATAATTCGCTCAGAAGCGTTTGCAAAGTGACAAAACAAGTTATCGAGGGCCTTCATTTTCGCAAACCTATTCGGACCCATGCCTTGAGATTGAATTTCGCGCAACATCTGAGCTCTCAAAGAGGACCTCAACCCTGATTCGTTGCCTTCCGTTTCCATAATTTCCTGCGTCAGGGTGTCAACTCGGTTCGAAATTATGCGAGCCAAAATTACAATAAAAATAATAACCCACAAACACGAAAATGAAATATACAATACATGCAAAACTGCAAGAAAATATGATACTTTTGCATCAAAAATCAGTGACAGAAACCACCCGATTCCGCTACGATTCTCTTGGACAATATGGATTACATATTTAACCACTTTGTACTCAAAAACGGAATTTATTAACCAGAAGACAAATATGGCCGACTGATTCCACCCAATCCAAATTTTAATAACCGCGCAAGTTTGCTCCCAACGGTTCGAGAATACATTCGATGTGCTTGGAAATGTCTGGTCAAACTTCACAAGCTCGTTCCAAAGTTTAATAAATTTTGGAACTGAGGTTATCCAACAGCCGCAAAATGCGTATGTAAAGATCAAGTGGACCGTACGCATTATCGCGGTTATTTTATGTTCAAAATCTGCTGACTCATATGTTAGGAGGATTTCAAGATACCGGGATATCATTGCAAGTATTGCAAAGCTAACATGAAATATGGTACACATAATGCAGCAAAATCCGCAAAAAGTATACCATTCAAGGAAAATTTGGCCTTTTGACCTATCTTGGATTGGTAATTGGCCTGTTATACGAAATATTTTCAGAACAAATTTCAGACCAACTAAATCGTCCTTCATGGTTAACCCCGTAAACTACAGATATGTCTGGAATTACCAATTATTAACAAAATAGCCTATTACATTTAGCGAGATGCTCAAGTTTTGTAAACTCTAAAGTTGCGTTTTAGCGCCTTTAAAATTACGGAATATATCATCGCGTTAATAGTTAAAGAATGCCTATAATTTCATTAAAAAATGGACTGCGAAACAGTCAAAATTTATGAAATTGACTGTTAACTGGTTTGGTTGCCAAATAAATGCCACCAAATATTTGTTGCGGCATTTTATAAATTCTCGGGTGATATTCCCTACCAATTATGTTAAAATAAATTATATTTCTAAGGACTATAAAAAATAGTATCTTGAAGAAGTAATTGGAAAGCTTCACAGCCAGAGTTGGTAACACATAGGTATCTGTATTCTTAACTGTCGAAGTGTTTTTTTGAAATATTGACTTACGTAGGACAATTTCTATGTTGTATTACGTAAATTAGCAAATTGAAAATATTTCTTTCTTTTGAAAACAGCATTGTTAGAAAATACCATAAAGCAAATATTGTGATTGCATTCGTTACCATAGTTGTGTGCGGCCCTTTTGACCATTCCTACGAGTTCACAGTTCCGCTTTGTGATGTATTACGTGTAAAGGGCTTAGTTGAAACTTGAATTGTTAAAGAAGAACTCAAATTAGTAAAATGTTCAACAGCCAAGGAGTCCAAGTTTTTGAAATTGACGGTTGATTCGTCCGGTTTCGAATAAATTATATATTTTTTATAAGTTCTTGGAGATGTTCCGACCAATCATGTTAAAGTCAATTCTTTTTATAGCTAATGAAATAGTCCATTAATATGGTATTCGGAAAATGCTTTAGAAATTTTTGCAAACAAAATTTGTAAATTCATAAATGAAACGAAATGAAAATGATGAACCCTTTAATTTTTATTGACTTAGGTTTGGCTATTTGCGTTCGGTATTTATTAAATTAGCAAATAGGAAATGGTTTATACTTTTGAGAACGTTTGCAAGACAATTCTATAAAGGAAATATTTTTTTCTTACTAAATGGGCGCTTGTCAACAAATTCCGTCAAAATAATTTTGTACGTCCTTGCGTTCTTGCATGCCCTTCAAAATAAAAAATTTCACGGGTTAATTCCTATAACGAATTTCGAAGCCTGGGATTCGGGGCATAATATGATGCATATGCATGTTTCAATGTGTTTTGAGTTGTTCAAATTATTCCAACTTTTTCAAGTTTTATTTTTTTCAAATTTTTCCAACTTTTTTTTCAACTTTGCCAACTTTTTTCAACATTTACAAACCTTTTTCACCTTTGCCAACTTTTTTCAACGTTTACAAACTTTTTCCAACTTTTCCCAACTTTGCCAACTTTTTTCAGCTTTTACTAACTTTGCTGAACTTTTGCAAAAATTTCTCTACCTTTTCCAACTTTTTTCAACCTTGCCAACTTTTTACAAGATTTCACAACTATTGCGAACTTTTTCAATATTCCACAGTTTATTTTTTTACTTTCCTAAATTCTATACGTTTTTCACCTTTGCCAACTTTTTTCAACATTTACAAACTTTTTCCAACTTTTCCCAACTTTGCCAACTTTTTTCAGCTTTTACTAACTTTGCTGAACTTTTGCAAAATTTTCTCTACCTTTTCCAACTTTTTTCAACCTTGCCAACTTTTTACAAGAGTACACAACTATTGCGAACTTTTTCAATATTCCAGTTTATTTTTTTACTTTCCTAAATTCCAGCAGCTTCATTCACCTTCTCCAACTTTGTCAAGTTTTCACAACAATTTTCAACTTTCCATAATTTTTCTTCATTTTTTTCGACGTTACCAACTGTTTTTTTTAAGTTTTTCAACTTTTTTTCAAACTTTTCCACGTTTCTTAATTCTTATCAACTTTTCAAGGTTTTTCAAATTCAGAGTCGGGAATTTGAATGAAACTGGAAGTTAGGATAAACTGGAAAAGCTGGAGCAGTTAAGATAGTTGAAAAGAGTGCTGGCTGTTGGAAAATGTTGAAAAAACTTCGGTCACTTGAAAAAAGCATAAGTTGGAAAAAGCTGGGAAGGTGTAAAAAAAAATTGATAAAAGATCTTGAAATTTGAAAACCGTTAGAAAAATTGAAAAAAGTTAGGAAAATTAAAAACAATCTATAAAAGTTCGGAAAGTTAAACAAAGGTGGCAAAAGCTGAGAAAGCTTTGTAAAAGTTCAACAAAGCTAGTAAAAGTCGTAAGAAGTTCGCAAAGTTGAAAAAAGTTGGTAAGAGTTCAGAAAACTTACAAAAGTTGGCAAAGTTTAAAAACGTTGACAATTAGGAGGGTGGGTGCATAAATTTGCAATTTTGGTTGACGTCAACTTTGAATGACGCTTCCATGAACCATTAATTTTAACTCCATCGGGGATGAGGTTTTAAAAGGTTGACTTTTGACCTCCACTATGCGTCATGCCAAAACAGGGGGGGGACTTGAGAAAGTTCCTATGTTAGTGCATTTAGGACACCCAGAGTTTAAGTAANGGGGGGGCACTTGAAAAAGTTCCCGTGTTAGTGCATTTAGGACACCCAGAGTTTAAGTAACTTGAATAAGTTGAAGAAGTTGAAGTTCATTCCGGTTCATGGCAGCACTCTTTGGTATGGAGCGAAGCATGTATCACATCGGCGCGTGGTATGATTGGTCTAAAACTTTCATACTTTCACAAATTCAGAACGACATTAGTTTGCTAGTATCATTAAGTGGCAGATAATAAATTGAGGGCATATTAAGGAAAACGTGAGTGTTTTTTATAACAAAACTAACAAAAACTCTTTCCTGTCTACTAATTATTGACAGTGCACAAAACACATTGTTTATCCAGCCAGTAAGCCAGTGAAGCAGAGAGATAACCACGTAGCAAACCAGTTCCCCATAAGTAGGCTGATATTTTTCCTCGATTTTCTAATAAAACACTTCAAGCTTCCTCATTTTTTAACACTGAAACAGAAACACCACTCTACCTTACCTTACTCAAATTAACTTTTGCTTTTACATTTTAATGGGGTCTCAAAGATATAGGGCAGCAATAAATTTATGTTTTGGCAAGAATTTGCCTTACACAAGCAGATCCAAGTTTCGGGTAAGTAATATTCTCTGAAATTTTTTTTGCTAAATATGAGTACAATTTCAGCTAACTTAATTATATTTTGTTGTGTGTGCTATTTGCTAACTGCATTCAATTAGCAACAAGAGGACCATTTGGTAATAATTGATACAGACGCAGGAACAGATGACGCATGGGCTTTATTTATGGCTCTTAAAGCGCATCGAGATCCCATGAATCCTATTAAAATTCTTGCTTTCACTACTACACATGGCAATACTTCAGTTGAAAATGTTTGTATAAACGTCACCCGAACTTTGCTTACGGTCAACGAAACTGGGGTAAGTAAGCCCTAACGTAAGGGGAAATACTTTAATTACACAAGCTCGCTCGCTGGTGGGTGGGTCCGTGATTTATACCTGGGATTTCATTACGTCCCATTCTAAATGTCCGTAAGGGGTGAGTGGGTATCGCCAAAAACGGGCCATTTTAGGCTTACGTAATTAAAGTATGGCCCCTAACCTTAACTAACTTACCAATATCACCAGAACCTAAATCATCTAAGTACGTTTGTTGAAAATTTTGTATCAGATTCCAATATATGCTGGTGCATCTGCGCCATTAAGCGTTCCTTTAATACTTGACGACCCACCTTATCATGGTGAAGATGGATTTGGTGATGCAGATTTACCTCCGCTTGACCCCGTTTTGGCCAAAGGTCACGCGGTGACGACGCTCATAAGCCTTGCAGAACAATATCCAGGTAAATTTATCTCCACTTAATTCAATTCCAATCAAATGCTGTTCATAAATCTCTGTGACAGTTTTGTTTTTAATTCTAAACCCAATTATTTAATGTATTCACTTTATGCTCAATTTGGTACAGGAGCAATAACCGTCTTGGCGCTTGGACCGCTGACTAATTTGGCCTTGGCAATTCGTCTCAAACCCGAAATAAGTTTTCGTCAAATTTTTATTATGGGAGGAAATATTGAAGGTAAGTGTATTTCTGCCGAACTTGAATTACCTATAACATTTTGCTACTTCCATTAAAGATGGTATCACTGAAAACTTCGACCCTTCTGTACAGGGCAAGGAAATACAACACCTGGCGGAGAATTTAATTTTCTGGCAGATGCGGAAGCAGCGAAAACTACTCTGGAAAATTACAAGTGTCCAATGCTAGTGGTACCCTGGGAAACCTGTCTTAAATATGGCACCACTACAAAAGTAATTGAATCATGCGCTGTACAGGGGCTGCGGCATGTGGTAATTAGCATATTTGAATTATCAGCACATTCAAAATTTAAACTAGGCGTTCAGAAAAGATGACATTGGAAGCATTCAAACCCCTGAAGTAGAGCTCCTGAATAAAATTGAAGCCAAAATTCTTGATTCAACGCCAACGGACACGTGGAATGTCCCGGATCCTGTTCCGGTGGCATTACTAATCAATCCTGCGGTAAAATTTAGTTTCCACGCGTATTTTATTTCCGCTAAAAATAATTTTTTTTCAGCTGGGAACAAAAACTGAAGAACATTATTGTACTGTTGAATTAAATGGGGAGCATACCAGAGGCATGATGATTGTGGATAAAAATGGATTTCTCGATCAACCAACCAATGTTACCATTCTTACGGAATTTGCTCCTGAAATCTTCAAGAACATGCTCCGTTGGGCTGGGGGCGGTGATTCAAAATTTTAGATATATTATCTGCCAAGGGAAGCTGTAACAGGTAAAAGACAAAATAAATAGCTAGAACAATAGAAACAATAAAATAAGGAATTTCATCTTCAAGAAAATTTTCATCTTGTGTAGTTCTAAGGCGTTAAGGCTGACAATTGAGCGCCCTTTAAAATAAATTGTAAACACAAAGACGACGAAAGTACACCTATTGCTTCCAGGGCGTTCGGCCCGCAAAGTGTGGCAAAATACTGTTGGCCTCTTTAGCAGAAAATGGCCAACAATTTTTTGGCCAGAATTATTTATGACTCTTAAATGCACATCGGGATCCCTTTAATCGGTTTTAGGGAGAATGGCTGCATCCTTTTGCCTGTATGTTTTTTGTCTTATCATCCTTCACTTGGCTCTTATACCTATCACGGGGCTTCGACTACTCACTTATCGTGTCTTTATACCCTCCTGGGCAACCCACAAGGGGTCTAACGAGCTCATGATGCCTTCAGCAATGTGTCCTATGGGTGGTGGTGGTGGTTCAGAAGGTAGTTGTCTAGGAAGTTCTGAGAAGCGAAACGAGGAGCTTTCTGCTGGACGTTGAACGGGCTATTGGCCTACCACAGCTCTGCTCTTGGCGGGAGACATGGACCTCGTCTTACGCATACCGGCCCATGTCCACTCTCCACAACCGCAAACACCGACCTCGTCCCTCACCTCCAATGACACTGCACTGACCCTTCCTACCGCCACTCCGAGCGGGACACCCTTCCCTATACTCCATTTGGGCAAGTCTACTGGGAAAACCTTTCAGGAAAAACAACCAAAGTGTAGGGCACCACCGGGGCTCGAACCCGAGGACTGCTGGAACTGTCTTTCCCGACTTCTTTAAATTTGGAAAGTTGAAAAAAGTTTGGACAGTTGATGAAAGTTGGGGGAAGTTGACAAGTGTTGGGGAGAGTTGAAAAACGTTGCAAAGGTTAAAAAAATTTAATTTTTTTTAAGTTACCAATCAGATTTTGAACATTTTGCTAGAGCATCCATTTAAAATCACAGAAATCGTGAGTTAAATCCCATAATAATAATTTTCAATTTCGCTGAAAAAAACGTTTTGTATTTTGTTTTGTTTCGTTGCTTTTTAAAAAAAACCTGCCATGGCCTTACACTATTGTTTGTGGAGAGGTCACATCTAAGAGTGAAACAGAGTAGACGCATTTAAAGTCGAGCTCCTCACTTATTATATGAAGTTAAGAGATAAAAATGGAGCAATCAACTTCTGACATGAAATCTTTATTAAGCATATTTGAAGCCGAAGGGTTCTTCAGTAAAGTATTAAGTGAAGAGTTTGTACACGGTAAAAGGAATCTGTCACTAGTAATAAATAATCTTTACAACAATTCGAAAATTAGTATGGACCCTAAAAATAATCGCAACCTTTCAATAATTATTGTTCATGGTCTTATTGGCAAAAACGCGGAAGAAGAAGTGAATCAGTTATTTCAAAACGTATTAAAAATCAACCAAAAATTACGCAAGTGCAAGTTGTCAACAACAGAATTGTCAAAGCTTCAGTCCACTTTCATCACCCAAAAAAAAATTAATTTTGAGCAAATGCCATCTTGTAAAAGTAAACTAAAAATAGGAATCACCGACAACTTGTCATTCAAGGAAAGGCAGCAAAGAAGTATTTAGACACATTTTTGAAAACTACAAAACCGAAGGTCAATGAAGCTTCATCCGGCACGGTTATTTATTTATTAATAAAAAGATTTCCTGATTTAATTGCTTCCAAGAGACATAATACTCAAGGTCACGAGATTCATTACAACCACGTCCAAGAGCTCTTACGATTTTGCTCTCATTTATGAACTGTTAGGTTTAGATAAGCAGAAAGGAAGTGATGTCACGAGAAACTTAGAGGATGTTGATTGTGAGAATTCGCAATGGAGGTACTTTGGTAAACTTTCAAATTTTTCCGAAATAACCAGGCGACAAGGGCCCCTTGTTAGCCAGAAGAGCGTGGACAGAAACAATCGAAACAAACGGTCCCTTCCTAACCAAACCCGTCGGAAGAGGCAATTAAACTTAATTCCCAAATCCCAAAAACTATGCTTAAAACGTACGTGTAGGCGGTTTTTTCCTTAAAATTCAACCTTTTTCGGGCCTCCAGGGCGTGTGCTTAGGGCTATTTTGTGCGGTGTGGTAAGTAATTTGAACTACATATAATTTGAAAATTGAAAAAGCTTTCTACTGTTTGGGCAAAACTCTTCAAAAATTTCACTTCCCACAATGCTATGGGGAAACGGCGATTTGAGCATTGATTGTACAGGATGCAAAATAAATCCCGAATCCCATGTAACTCCACAACCGATTGACGGTCCACATACAATCCCACATTTGAACCATCACCGGAACATGGATCTCTGGCCCAAGTTTCAGAAAGATCCGAATACGTATGCGCAAGTTATTTAAATTTAGTTAATAAAAAGCTATTGCACAGGAGATAGAAAGAGGGACATAAAAGAAAACTTTAAAAGAAGGAATGATAACAATCGTTTTCTCTTTTCGTTTTCTTACGCTTTGCTAATCTTCATTTTGATAAAATTTGAATAACTCGCGTATGCGCTGTCGGATCTTTATGAAATTTTTGCCAGAGGTCCGCATTAACATTATGGTTGGAATGAGACACTGTATGTTGACCAAGGTCATTTGGTTGCAGGAGTTTATAGGTAGTTAATAATTATTTGGCACCCTGTAATACCTAATGCGGGCAGAAGTATCATATTTCGTACATTATAGGGTTGACGCCGAGTCCTGTTGACGCGTGTATGGGAAACAAATTGACACCTGGTGTTGGACGCTTCTTCAACTATTTCAAACCGATAAGAAATGAAAAAAACATTTTCTCCTGGTCAAGCACAAATAGAATCGATTTCCCCGATAGCGTTTGAATTAATTCTACTTCAAACAACAGACAACTGCAACATGGATCCTTTCTTGCGAGATCCGGTTCCGGGCTTATTAAACAAAACGGAAATGACAGAAAATTCAAACTGGGGATTTTGGGCTGTTGATACTGCTGTTTTGTTAGTTGCAATCGCGACACCTGTCATTTACTTGGCGTACGATCAAGGTGATGCTAACAAAAAAGAGTTGGAGGCTCCAGTTCGAGATACAATCCTGCCGCAGCGCGATGTTTAAGAAGAACTAGAAGAAGGTAAATCAATTAATTCAATGTATTCTGGGGATTTGCGCAACAGGAGATTCTTCTATAAAATAAATTTCTTTTCTTGTTTTAGAACGTGTATTTCCAGTTCTCTTCAGCGTAAAATAACTTCGCAATGTGGATCTCTGCAATGAACTTTACGTCGCGATCCGAGTTCAAACTAATGGATAAAAAAGTATGAAGATAAGAAAAGTAAAAGTTTTAAAAAGCGAAATACATCAACAGTTTCATCTCCACTCAAAATTAAAATTTAGCGCAAAGTGCATCAACTTCGCTTTATCTTTTATATTTTTTTTCAGTTAAGGCGGTGTTACATGCGAGTTCCAGATGTGAATTTAGACGTGAATGAATCACTCAGCTCAAGATTCACCACCACATATTACATGCAGTCACATAGAGGAATCTCACTTTCTCAAACTTGAGGGTCCCTTCTATGTACGAAGGGTCCGAAGGTCAAAACCAAATTCCAGCGCCTGATTGCATGGCATTTGAGGATTAAAACTCACGCGAGAATTTACTCACTCGTTGACACTCACTTCCAGATTTACAAGCCCTATTGCATGAATTTTATGCGTGCATATGGGTGTGATTTCGTAGATGAGTGATTCACTCACGTCGAAATTCATCTCTGGGACTCCCATGTAATACCGCCTTTAGACTGCAAATTTTGCTTTTACCATCTAAGATTTCTGTTAAAATTTCTAACCATTCATATTTGGAACATTTTAACAAAATTCCATCAGTAGCAAAACCAAGAAATATTTGGAATTATTTCTTGTCCCTTTTCGTATCCATCATTGTAACCTTAAGGTTTCGATGAACAAAGGATTGTTGAAACAAAAATAAACCGCTGTTAAGCTGGGATGCTATTTAGGGTAGAGGGCCTTTTATGGGATGAAGGCACTCACAGTAAATTTTGCCTTTTCCTTTTTTTATTCGTCAAAAAATCTTTCAGATTAGAACAGTAGAAAAAGGTTTAAAACCCGTAGGGCTTTTCATACTTTCTTAGAATTCTTATTTGAATTTAGTTACTACTCAAACCTTAAGTTGCACGAGTAGAGTGATTCCAAAATTAATATAATTATTACACAAAACCTACATTAACCCACATTTTCAAAAGATAAAATGAATACCACATTAATTGAATCCGGAGTTAACGTAATAAGGACGCCAACGCTTCCTAACGAGGTAACAAAACTTGTTTCTAGTAAAACTACTTGGGAAAATAATTTACACCCCTTGATCAAATTTCCAAACGGAATTCAGGAATATACTAGACTAGTGAGAGAATTCTGAAAAAGAACCTGAACTCGCTAATCTTTAACTAATTTCATGGCCTTTTTTGTAAATAATGTGGAATTATTTTTTAAGGTTTCCAAATCACATAATCAGGTTTTAAAAAAAGGAACTTCAAAATTTATATACAAAATTCAATCAAAAAATGATATTTGGAATTGATGCACTTTTCATAATTTTTTTACATAACTTGCAAGTTTTATTTTCTAGGTTATTCTGGAATTTATGAATTATCTTCCGCTGGAAACCCTGCTTACTTGTCGTCAGGTCTCTCAAAATTGGAATTATGAGGCTCTCAGAACTTGTCGAAATCATCGGGTTAAACTTAATTACATCAAATGGTATAATAATCCTGTGGATCTTTTATCAATTTTCCTTGAATCGTCTATACCATGGTCATCACATACTTTTGTCAGTAGATGTCCCTTAATCAACATTAATCATACAACACCAGAATGTGAAAAATCAATAATGTCAAACGAAGAATACAACGATAATTTTTCGGTTCTTTCTTGACATTTATGGCCAAGAACTAAAACATTTTACATGCATTGGCGGAAAATTTGTGTTCAATTTTGATTTTTTACAGAATATGCAAAATCTGAAAGTATTCAAGCATGTTTCGCTTCCATTTTCAGCCGACCCAGTTTTTAAATAAATTACATCGTTTGTGTCGTGCGTTCAACTCGTATCATCCACACATAACTGTTTGCTCACTGAGACGTCAGATTATTACAAGAACCCACTTTCTCCAACCCCCCGTTTGAAATTTCTTCGTAAATTTGCTATAGACGTAATTGGGATTTGTGATCCTCTTGTGGTAGCAGATTTCATACGCAACCAACCAGTACTTGAGGAAGTGCATTTGAACTATTCCATGATATGCGACAAGGATTTTTCAAAAACAGATTGTGTTCTTACAGTAATTATGAATCTTTTTCGAATTTCAATAGAATTGGACTATTCAGAAGATACTACAACAATAGTTCAAACCCTCCTGGATAAAAACATTTGTATCCGAAAATTATCAGTAAATGTCTTCCACATGCCTTTGCATACAGGTCATCAAGATTACTATGCCAACTTACAGGAATTATTGTCCGCAAATTCGAATAACCTAGTAAAACTAGAACTCAAAAGTTATCAACTCAATCCAAATATGTCCGGAAACAGGCCACCCATAGAGGTTAGGCTACGTATTCCGGGTTTACTAAAATTAAAATCTCTTAACTTTGATATAAATGAAACGCTGCCCAGTCTCATGCAACGTAATAAAGATATATCGTGGATTCCATTTGGGTATCCGTACGAGGTAAACGAATCAAATCAGTTTCCAATTTTGAGAAAAGTGGAGTTCATAAATTACATGCCCTACTCAAAATTTGACGTTATATATGAAACGGAAACTGTTCACGAATCTGTAACTGAACTTATTCTTGTCCGAGAGAAGCGAATTCCGGATATTGAAAAATTTGATTGGGGAAGACTTTTTCCCAATTTGAAAATATTAAAAACTCGTGTAAACGCCCGTAATCTTTGCACTATATTTTCAACCATGCAAAATTTACAACAATTGGACTTAGTCATTGATACTGTGCCAGGAATTGTTGACATGGCAAATATTAACTTCATTATGTCTGGAATCCACGACCCATTGATGGCTGAGGCTAGTGAATTAACAAAACTGGAGTTGCAAAAAGGGCTGGCACAGGGTCGTCTACCTTCTCTTCTGAATTTGAACAGTAAATATTAAAATAATTTTGATTTAAATTTTGTGTACAGGGTCCCACATAAGTCCGTTATCTCCCTCTATTTCTGAAATCACTAGCGTCGAAACAACCAGCAATACCACGTTTTATGCGTACTCTCAATCTAGAGTTTACCCCAAAATTTTAAAACGATCATGAATCCCATATGTGATTTTCGCTGACTTTTGTAAAAAAAAATTTTTTTTTGCGTGTTGTTCAAAAACGAGTTCCACCATGTCTCGAATGGTGGAACTCTTTTTTGAACTTTTGTTTATTTTTTTAAATTTTATTTATTTATTTTTTACGTTTTTTTTAGCCGAAATTAAAAGCATGGCATTTCTGTATTGTGACACTGACAAAAATCGTTATTTGGGTCGAATATAGGCTGTCGCATTGGAGGAAGCAAGACAGGGCCATTTAGATAGTGTTGTGTTGGTTTTTCTTCTTCTGAAACTACCGCCAATGACAAATGCGCTGCATGATCGCTTTCAAATTTTAGGATAGAATTTAGATTGAGAGTACGTATAAAATGAGGTATTACAGGTAGTTTTGATGCTAGTTGTTTTAGAAATACAGGGGGAGGATGGACTTATGTGGAACCCTGTGTTA
>JABASL010000839.1:0-13598 GCA_019775825.1 Neanura muscorum | reverse complement strand
GTTGGTGTGCTAGGAGTGGTCTTGTGGTGGGGTAAATCCCCACCAAAAAAGAACCTGTGTGGTGTTCTCTGTAGTTTTGTGCCCCACCAAAATTCCTACGGTGTGTGTGGGGGAGGCGGGGGGGGGGGACACCAAAGTCAATCCATAACGCCTGGCCGGGAAGCATAGGTCAAACGCCTATGAGTCACAACAAAATCTCGGTGGATGGAACATGATTTTAGGCGACATTTTATTTGTTTCCGTTAAAAAAATTGTTGACTTGGAAGGAGTTGATCCAGGTCAACCATATTCAATAGTCAGCCGGTTAACAAGCTGTGTTTTTCATCACAAGAAACCAAATGTTTACACTGGTTTTTTTATTATTGTATTGTTTGTTTGCTATTTTACTTGTTTCTTTTTGTTTGTAAACAACCTAACAGATTCCAGCAAAAAATGGAATGTTTCGGAAGTCAGGAATAAGGTTTCAGAGCTAGTCTCGGAAAGTATAATAATTTTTCCGTCATTTTCCTTTTTTATCGTAAAAACGATTCTCTAGCATTTTCTCCATTTTGTAAAAATCTTTTCGACGGTCAGTAGCCTAAACCCACCCTATTGAGCGTCGTCGTCGTCAAGGGTTCGGAAACGCTAGGAAAACCGAAACCATCTTTCATAAATACAAATACGTGTTACACCATCAATCAGCTCAGTTTCAGTGTTCAAAAGATGATCACTGAGCTGAGCCAGTACTCAGCAGTCTTATACCAATGGCACAGAAAAAGGTATAGTTGGAAACCTCTCGCATCTCGAGTCACGACGACCTATGTAAGCTTTTAACCATTAACCAAGTGGGGTTAACTTTTATTCATACAGGAACATTCCGCATTTGACCTTGGGATAATAGAGCACACACTATCGGTCCAAGAAGTTTGCCAAAAGTTTGACTCCGACACTTTGAACGTAAAAACTCCTTTCGTTGTCTTAAGGACCATTCGTGCGCAAACGCAATACGGATGTGGGCGGTGTACAGTTTTTGATATTAAATTATTTCAGGGACTGTCCACAGAATTAGTTGATGTCAATCGTCAGAAGTATGGAACTAATAAGTTCTGTCCACCGAAGCCACGCTCAATCTTCTACCGAGTTATGAAGCATGTTTTGCAAGGTGTGTCATCCCTAATGGTTTCGGGTGCAATTGTCTGTTTGATGTCATTCGTAGCCGATTTGATTGGCGATCTTGACTCTAAAGTTGATTTGGAAAATGTAAGTGTTAAAGATCAGCGAAAATGGATTAGTTGTTCCGCCGATATGTGACCTTACCAACCAGCGCAACCTCCAAACAATCGTTTTACAGCTCCTCCTGGGCGTAGCTCTATTCCTTTTTATCATACTCACTGGAGTGGCTTCGTATATTCGAGAGCGTATGGCTCTCAACGTTCTACGCAAAAGCGTTTCATTGGTAATTCACAAAGCCTTGGTTGTACGCAATGGAATGAAGATGAGTCTAGACGTGAAGGACATCGTTGCAGGTGACCTAGTCGAGTTGAAATATGGCGATGAAGTGCCAGCAGACATACGCGTAATCGAGTCCGTTGGATTTAAGGTAAATCTTATTCATTAACATGGTTACCTTAGCTTAACCTTGAGGTTCTGTTGGTTCGCGTGTAGGTTGACAGCGCCCCCTTGACTGGGTTGTCAGAGCCGGTAACAATCAAGACAGAATGTACGCATCCAAATCCCTTAATTACTCAGAACATGTTGTACTCATCAACTTATGGAGTGGAAGGTAAGAGGTCAAACTTACAGTAATGTGAACTGCATCGTATGGTTTTCAATTCTCATCAATGAATCTGAAAATTTATGTGAACACACCCAATTAATTAATTTTATTTATTAGGATTCTGTCGTGGAATCGTGATTCGTGTTGGTGACAATACCGTTGTGGGTCGTATTACTGGAATTACTTCTCTACTGAAGGAGAAACAAACGCCATTATCCAAAGATGTGACCAAATTAGTCTTGACCTTTACTTCCATTGGTATTGTTTTTGCCATCATCTGTTGGGTAGCTGCCATGAGCCATGATTTTTCATGGTCCAATACGACTGTCTTCTTTGTTGGAGTTTGCGTGGCTATTGTTCCGGAATCACTTCTGGCAGCCATCAAAGTAAGCACAGATTCACCAAAACTGTCGTAAGGATGCGGCACGGCTTCAGCATGTTTTGATGACACATGACTCATTGAATTTGCACCAAAACGTAACACTAAATTGCCGCTTGTCCAGGTTTGTCATTCCGTAGCTGCTAAACGAATGATCAAGAAGGGTTGCATAGCCAAACGGTTTGATGCCATTGAGAACCTTGGGTCAACTTCTGTGCTTTGTATTGACAAAACAGGAACGCTAACACAAAATAAATTGACCGTTTGTTCCCTCTGGGCTGGAGAATCAATAGTTGTGAATAATGACAGAATCCAAGGCTACAACGAAGAAATTACGCACCGACACAAACTATATGTGAATATACTCAATATTTTTGAAGTATTTCAAGTTTAATATTTTATTGAAAAAATTTGTTAGAATCTTGTTCATTGTATTGTTCTCACGAGTCGAGCAACTGCTCAAAGAATTGGAGAAGGGGACACTGGAAGTTATGAAGTCAAAGATGGAGAACCGGCTGACAATGCTCTTCTGAAATTTGCTCTAACTGCATCAAACTTACGAATGGAACTGAAGTCGGAAAGCACGAAATTACATGAAATACCATTCAATTACAGAACGTTTTATCAACTATTCATTTATTTGGAGCCACCCCGTTCCAAGATTCCGACATGTAGAATTGTAGTGCGGGTAGGGTTAATCAACTTTCATTATTCCGCAACTAACCGGTCATTGATTGTTCCACTCGTGTCTCACAATCGTTTTTATAGGGAGCACCAGAGCGTGTTTTCAGACTTTGTTCAACCATTTTCATTCAAGGAAAGGAGGAGCCAATCACGATCGAGACCCGGAAGCTTGTAGAGGCAGCATTACTTGCAATGGCACAGAGACAGGAAAGAGTATTTGGTAAATTGTTTTGCCTTTTCGGGCCCTAATGTCCAAATATTTGGGGACTTCAAGAACCCTACTAGGATCAATCTTGTTATTTACGAATAACTTGGAATGAAATTCATGATTCCACAAGTTGCGCGCGCAGGTTTTTAGTTGGCTTTAGTCAAATTGCGTTTTATGTGCTGTTGTGTTGACAGGCTTCTGTGACAAAGTGATTCCGTACTCGCCCAACTTAATTTTCTCCGGGTCCAATAAGAACTACCCAACAAACGAGTATCGGTTTCTTGGATTAGTGTCACTTTCCGATCCACCCCGAGTAGGGACGAAAGAATTAATTGCAAGATTACGTTCGGCCTGTATCAAAGTGGTTTTGCTGACTGGAGACCATCCTACAACAGCCATGGCCATTGCAAATGCCGTCGGTATTGTTACAAAAGGTAGAAAGTTGAAATTATCTAGCACAAAATCAACAAGTTATAGCTCTATTTTCAAACGTTTTCCAGAAAACATAGACAATACCAGCATTAATCCAGCCGGAATCTTGGGGGACTCTGATTTCAAAGAATTGGTCCGTACTGGAAAACTGGCTGACGTTTTGAAGGGAGAGGAACTGGTTTTTGCGCGTTTGTCTCCAGAACAGAAAGCTATAATTGTGGAAACATTTCAACAGCAGGGAGAACTTGTCACAATGGTGGGGGATGGCATCAACGATTGCGCTGCAATGCGAGCAGCGGACACAAGTGAGTAATTGATTATCAAGTTTCTCCCCCTCACGGCTGGCGAATTCCAGAAACGCTAAATCTAAGTCATGTGGATTTCTTAGGCATTTCGTTTGGTTCCGGAAGTTCTGAAGCTGCAAAGGAGATTTCCGACATTGTGATCAATGACGACTCTTTAAGTTCAGTGGCCACTGGAATCGAAGAAGGGCGCCTCGTTTTTGAAAATCTGAAGAAATGCTTCGCTTTCACGATCTCTTCGAATATTCCAGAAGTTTTACCATTTGTTCTGTTTTTATTTCTGGGAATACCTCTTCCTATAAATCCAATCAGCATCATCCTTCTTACTGTTGGGATTGACATGGTAGGTCACGCATGGCAAGGGGTATTTTCAAGTTTAAAGGTTCATTCTGAGATTTTTGTCAAAACGCTTTCTAACGAAGTATATTTTACTAAAGCTACCCGCCATTTCCTTGGCCTATGAGCCTGCTGAATATGATCTCATGAAGTACCCAATGCAAGATACTTCGAAACATCATAAATTGTTTTCAGCTCGGTAATTTATTTATCAAATTCAATTCAAAATTCAAAACAATTCGATGTTAACTTTATTTTGAATTTTCAGCTTAATGGAAAGAGCCTACGCCAGAATTGGAATTATCGAATTTTGTGCTGGCATGCTTTCATATGCATATGTAATGTCACAAAATGGTTTCCACCTCAGTGATTTGGTTTTCAGTTCGTATCACTGGTACTCGACTCGTGTCGTCACGGATTCCCATGGTGAAGAATGGGTGAGTCACACTCATCTGGATTTGGCGCATGCGGGCATGCGCGAGTCAATCCATGAAATTCTTCGCCCATTCCAAATGATTCGTAGCCCATTCCAGAATTAATTGAAACGGATTTGACCCAATAATTGTAGTCATTTACTCAACGTCGTCATCTGGAGGATGTGTGCCAAACAGTTTATTTTTATGCAGTGGCATTGGTTCAACTGGTTCATTTGATAGGATGTAAAACTCGACGCCAATCTATCTTCGTTCATGGTTTCAAGTAAGTTGAGCATTAACATCAGTTAAGGTTACTTGAGTTTCTAATTGAAATATTTATTTTTAGAAATTGGAGACTAATTTTTGCACTGATCATTCCATTGGTCATTATCATTGTAATATTGAGAACACAAGTGTTGCATATCATTGAAATCCCTCGAATTGAAGCAATTCCGTAATTCCATATTTTAAAAAAATATTTTTGACTTTTGAATCTGATTCGAGGGTCGTGTCAATGTCGTTCCTAGGCCAAGGTTACTACTTCCTGCCATCCCATTTGCAATTTTCATTTTCATCTACGCTGAATTTCGACGCTTCATAATTCGAAAGTTTCCAGAAGGATATTTCGGAGAACGATTTGACCTCTGAAAGCAAACTTCTATGAAATGTGGGAATATGTGGGAATAATTTTATCTAATTAAGAAAACGTCAGAATTAACTAAGGATACCAATAAATACTACTTAAGTTAACTTAACACGGGAGCAATTTACAATTTTATTTCGAGTGGACGTGTTTGAGTCGCCGCTTCCTTACTTCAACCTTTCTGTGTCCTGCCTTATGCCTGTCACTCCAAATTCACTCCTCCTTCCTCCCGTCTCACTTTCAAACAAAACAGAGTCATCTGATCCTGATCAACGACAAAGTCATCAGTCATCAAGAATTTTCTTCACAACAATTAACAATTAAGTCCGAACTCATAAGGCTATTCATTCCGGTCATCGGTCAATCCTTGTTCCGGAAGTTTTAGTCTTTAGTGTGTCACCTAAAAAATTCAAAAGGTCACATGCAGATGCAGACAAACAAATAAGGTCAACTGAATTGAACGAACAACCAGCGAATCAGCGAACAAAAGAAGACAAGCAAAGAATGGGCAACCAGGACGAGACCTTTATCAAGAAAGCACTCAAGGACTGCAAGGTAAGGTCTTACGTGAACATGGATTCAATAAATGTCACCCAGTAACATTTTAGGCACAACCAATCGAATGAATTCTTCTCATTGGTGTACTACTCTCTTCCAGTACTCATATCCCGATGTTACCCGCCGTGAGTGTCTGGAGGTTATTCAACACTGGAGAGGGCTGAAGCCAATTGTGACTGACTTTGGTACGATAACCTTGAACTCTAACTGGGTTGAGACACTAAACAAAACAGATTGCGATAATGTGTCAATTTGGTCTTATATGAGTCCTTTTTTTAAACCAGTGTTTCTGATTTTTCATAGTTTTTGGCAACGGCGAAAGGAAGAACTTGATTGCACTGCAGGGAACCATCCCAATGCGCTACCGAGGTATACGTCCATTAACTTCAATATGATAAGAGTTAACTTTTCCAAAAGCGGAGAACCTAATGTTGATTACTTTGCAGGTGCTACATACCACATTCCAGTGGAAATATTCCTTCTGGACACTCACCCCCACAGTGCACCACTTGTCTACGTTCGACCAACACCCAACATGCGAATCAAGGCTTCTAAACATGTCGATAATAGTGGGAAGGTGTATCATCCCTTTTTACACAGCTGGAAGCCTGTGAGTTTTTCTCGGTTACATGATTTTTGGATAAACTAGTCAAGCATAAGGCTCATAAATCATCACCACTTATGCTTCTGTCACTAAAATATTGATGACAATTCCCTACTTTCATTTGACTATAGGATTCTGGACTCATGCAATTAATACAAGTTTTGATCCTTACGTTTGAAGAGCAGCCGCCAGTCTACGCTGTTCCAGCGCAACCATTTGCTCAAGCCATGCCACCACCCCAACCACTGGGACCTACTGCTATGTCTGGTTCGCCTTATCCCCTCCAGCAGTCACCCTATGCGACGCCATATCCACCATATCCTGGATCAATGCAAGGAGCCTCCATGCCCATGCCAAACATGCCGCACCCTCCCCTTCTACCACAGGCATCTTCAGACACACTAACTGTTCATATCAGAGCAAGTCTCATCAGTGCTGTGCGAGAGAAGTTGCAGCGCAGGCTCGAGGATATTTATTTGTCAACGCAAATTGAAATGAAGGTAAACCTAAACTTCCTAATTCGTTCAATTACATGTTGATCGTCAGCTGGCAATTGGATCAGCTATTAAATGTAGTATGTTGCATATGCGTGTCCGGTTGATACATTGTCTATATTTGTAGTTATTACTTTTGTAGACTGGTGATGAGTTGAAGGAGGGTACGACAAAGCTGGAGGGTATGATAAAAGGAATCGACATGGAAAAGGCCTCACTCCATAAAACCATTGGGGAATTGGGGACGACGGCTGAGGAGCTCCAGGAAAAAATATCAAGAGAAAATAAGGAGGATGCGGAAGCGCTGGTTGACGATGCCATACAAGCCCCTGCGCCTCTGTACAAGCAGTAAGCTCACATTTTAACTACACTAACTGTAATGAGCCTTAAAGTTTCTGAGAGGGTATGGAACGTACTATGCATTAGCTAGAAGTCGGCTATTAGTTAATGCGGCGTCACTTACACCGCATTAACTTCATGCCGGGAAGGATGGCTCATTTCCCGTTTTACGTGGCAGGGCACTGAAGTTCGTCAAAACGATTAAAATACGTCCCTTAAATTCCTAGATTCTCACACTCTGAGTGCACGGTGAGATAGTCTTCCTTGGAAAGTTTGAAAGCTTCGTATTTTATTTTCTATTTTGTATCTTTGATATCAAATTCTACAAATTGCACAGTGAGATAGTCTTCCTTGGAAAGTTTGAAAGCTTCGTATTTTATTTTCTATTTTGTATCTTTGATATCAAATTCTACAAATGTGACAAATGATATCTATATTCTCTAGAATTGTGAATGCATTTGCGGAGGAGGCAGCCATAGAAGATACAATTTATTACCTTAGCGAGAGATTTCGAAATGGCAAGTTGGACTTGGAACAATTTCAAAAACATCTTCGAATTTTGGCTAGGAAACAGTTCATGTTACGGGCTACGCTAAGGAAATGTCGACAAAAAGCTGGGCTAGCTGGCTAATTAGGATCAAAGTCGGAACAATAGTGACGACAGAAGGGACATGAGGTGACTTCATACGGCTTTTTTTCGATACAAAAAGAAGATAATTGGTAACTTTTTAAGTCTTTATACGTAGAGACAACTAATCATGGATAAAGTGCTAATGCTATAAATACGGCCACAAATTTTACCTTCTTGATTGTTGATTGTTAGACGCTTATTTTCAGGTGGATCTTGAGTTGAATATATGTGTAACTTGGCCTTGAATTTTTCTTAACTATGTATAATCAAAGTAATATTAGAGCCAATTAGTAGGTAATATCAGAATTTTACAGCATGAACCTAGCTTACAAATTATGAATTATTTTAAATTTCATCTCATTCGTTTAAACATTTAATTAAATTATAAACAAAATCCAGCTCCATTTGGTGGTTGTGCCCTGTAGCCTCTTCTCAAAAGTTTGCATCGAAATTCTTCTAGCCGTGGAGCAGCCTCCTGAATGCTGTTTGCAGTTATTGGAGACCAAAGTCTTTCGGCTGGTACAGCAGCGCGTGGCCAAAGGAGTGGAATCTGGAAGATTTAAATTAGAATTGCCACGGTTCAACCCGCATAGCTCAACTTCAAGATGCACATGCTCTGGCTTAAGTACAAAATTTACCAAATTGTTCTCATCAATGTATTCTGCCCAGAAATTGGGTCCTCCTCCAATGACAAGTTTTTTCTGCTCTTCAGTGCCATTGAAATTATGTGGATCACAGTTATAGTATTTATGCCAATCGACGCCATAACTAATATGATCCAAGTACCAACATGAACCTAACAGAGTTCGGTAACCAGCTTCAGTCACATTATAAAGCTGATCAGCCAGTTCCTCTAGAATCCAAATATGAACAATCATGTCCTTCGGAGCTGCGTGGTTATTGAAGAAAACTTCTTGCCATCCCATTTGGGTCGAATTTGGTGAAAGTTCTTTAACAATATCCACCAGTCGATGCATGTGGTAATCTTCTAGCAAAGTATAATCATTACCGAAATCGTGCAATTCCATGAATTCACGAACTTCAGGATTGCTATCCCTTTAAATTAAAAATAGAACAACGTTAACACTCGATTTCATTCAGAACGGCTGTGCGGAAAAATTTCATCTATCACAGTAGTCTTACCAACATTCAGAACCAACTTCATCTCCTCCAAGATGAATCCAGGCATCTGGGAAAGTGTCAAGTATTTCTCGAAAGAATTCTCTAAAAAACACATAATTGTCCTCATTGGCTGGATTGACATGCCCAAAAGTCCCGTCAATTGTTCCATTCGTATAGCAAGGAGTAAGCAATCCTGGTTGTCCAGGTCCCCATGATTGGGTGTGTCCTGAAATTTAAAACGCTTAGGGTAAGTTCGGGTCATGTAGAATTTTGCTAATCCCTCTGGTGAGTAGTCTAACCAGGTGTATCAAATTCTGGAATAACTCGAATCCCTCGTACTCGAGCGTACTCAATTATGTCACGAACATCTTGTTTCGTATACTCATGCGTTACGGCATGGAATGATCCTCGTAAACTCAGATTTGGAAAACCATCGCTTTGGAATGGAAATGCTTCGTTGTCAGTTATGTGCCAATGAAGAATGTTAAGTTTAACCATGGACATTAAATCTAAATTGTCATAAATTGTTTGTTTGGGTAGGAAATGTCGTGAAGAATCCAATAAGAGTGACCTATGTGGGAATCTTGGGCTGTCAAATATCTCTGTACCGTTGACTTGAATCTGTAACAAAAGGATGTTGCAATTTATTGCTTTAAAAAACTAATTCGGTGTTAATTTTATTAATAGTTATAATTACGTTGTCACCATTCCAGAACAAGAGTTGTGAAAACGTTTCTAGACCTCTGAGAATACCCCAAACGCTTTGTGACCTCAGTTGCGAGTAAGTGGTATTCAAAGGGTGGCTAACTAAAAGCGTGTCTGGAAAATTAAGAGAATTCATTTAGCTTTAGGGCATTATTTTATTGAATAACATGAAAATCCTACATGATTCGTCCATATTTTCGCGTGGCCAAAATTCGCATTCTTCTGTCAAATACACTTGCAGTGTTTCCAAGTACTCATTCGTAGAATTTTCACCATGTCGCCGTCCGTTGTGCTTGTGCGCTACGGTACCAATTATACGAATGTATCTCTCCAAAGCTCGTTCAAGAATTTCACATGTTTTCCCAGTGACCTGGAGTTTAATAAAAGGTAATTCAGATATCCGTAAGATTTTATTCTTAAAATATTACCTGGAAATTGAACGTTTCTTCGTCCAATAAAAGAGAGCGTCCAGGAATTCTAAATTGTTGCTCTGGTTTTGGCCATATTTCTCCTACGCTTTGTGGCACTATTGGACCGACCCTCAAATTTTCTGAAGCTTTCCCAAGGCCTTGACCAAAGGAAATTGTTACAAAGGAAGAAAGGAAAAATAACGTTATTAAAGATGTCTTGTTCATCGTAGTTATTGTCACTATGTGTACCTTTTGGGAGTTAAATCGCTGACTGCAGCGCAGGTTATCAATCGTATGGCTTATCATAGATAAACAAGCCGCACCTTCCAGCCATCTTGTAATCAAGTTCTCCACAAAGTCGAGTGAACGATTAACCATACTGATTTGATTGTTATTTTTTCATTAGCAACATAACACTTCAGTTTGACCTCCTTTTTTAATCAGTAACGCTTATGTTGGGTAAATTTTGGAATTTGAATTGAATGAAAAATCAAGGCGAATTTGAAAAATGCTACCGAACCCAAAATGGCTTCATAGCCTGCTTAAGGTTTTGTATTGGTCAGTTAGGTTGGCTGAAAATAATTTGAGAAGTTTTGGATCGTTTCAGAACAGTTTATTTGAAGAGGGGAAAGTTATAGAAATATTTATCTTTGGACAGGTAACTTTTGAACTAGGACTAAAATTAAAATTAGGGAATTCAAAGTCATACTAAATGGTAAAAGGATAACCAATTAATAAATTGATTATGAGCAAATTCGTTCCTTCCCTGTGCTATTCCATGAACGAAATGTAAGTAATTTCGACATAAAAAGAAATGTCTAACTCACATGAACTTATTCTGAAACTATGTAGTAGCAACGTGGTAGTAAGTGAGATTACACGCTCTCGTCTATTAAGGTTTTCGACCGGACTAGAAGACTCGAATCATCGCATCACGTCCTTTCCCCACACCAATCCATTTAACTAAAATGAACAAAGGACATAAATTATGAATTTTCATTTCCATTTTATGACTTCTCCTAATTTGGACAGCAACGATTTAGATCACGAACCTGGCACGTCCAAGTACGTCTGAATTGCTTCTATGTACTCTCTGGCACGAGTAGGGAGATTAGAATATTCTCGGATATTCTCAATACTGGTTTGCCAACCGGGCAGCGTTAGGTACTCTACCTGTAAACAACAATTGATTTTTTTAAATTTTAAACTGGAAGAATACAAATTATTCAATGATCCAATAATCTAGCGAAACTTAAATTACCTCAACTTGTCGAAGGACAGCTTCAGATGCTGGATACTCATCCAACCTCTCCCCGTTCAATTTATATCCTGTACAAATCTTCAACTCTGCTAATGTATCCAGGATATCAAGCTTAGTCAAAGCGATTCTGAAAAATCAACAACAGTACATTTAGGTTTCTATTTCTCATATGCTATTAGTTTAAAAAACTCGGTTTAAAGAAATTGGTTTAGAAAGGAAGTATTCTAGAAAAGTATTTGGTTAACATGTGACGTCCCAAGGTAACTGTTTAGAATAAGACAATAAGAGACGACCAATTTGTACTGTGAAGTATGAATTTTTACCCCGTATATCCGTTGACAGTAGTTGTATACATGAGCTGAGGAAGATCTAACCAGCCACATCGTCGTTTCCGTTTCGTCGTGACTCCAATTTCAGCACCTCGCGTCTGCAAAAAGTCTCCGGTTTCCTAAAAGGATACAAAAACTACAAATTCTTGAACCCCAGCACGAAAGCAAGCAGTCATGAGCGCTCTTACATCTATTAGCTCTGTAGGAAATGGACCATCACCAACTCGAGTTGTGTAAGCCTTGACCACTCCGAAAACATCACCAATCCTAGATAATTCCAATTGCAGTTAGACTAATGCTTCAATCGAACACTATTTGAACTTGTCATTTGACCATTAGTTGTTAAATCCTCTAAATTGAATAACTTACAATTTGGGCGGAAGGCCAAGACCAGTACAGACGCCGCCAATACTGCAGTTGGAGGAAGTAACATAAGGATAGGTTCCTTCAATAAAGAAAAACACGTTAGTGTCCAATCATCCTAAACACTGCATCGATTGGTTTGTCCAAAAATTACCGAAATCAATGTCTAACATTGCTGCATTAGCTCCCTCTACAAGTACTTTTTTGTTTGCTTTTAATTGCTTGCTCAGAAAATGCACAGTATTTCCCACCATTGGTCTGATATCTTCAGCATACTTCTTGTATCTAATAAGCTCGCTATCTGTATCCACCATCAGGTTAGGAAACATTTTCTGATACGCTTCCACAAGGTGCCGAAATCTGAAAAACAGTTTTATGGAATTAAAAGTAGGTAAAATATGGAAGGCCAAACCAGTTTCGTACTTTTCGGAGAAGATGTCAAAGTCGCCAAGTAAATCTGACACACGTATTCCTATCCGATTTGCTTTTGAAGCATATGCTGGACCAATTCCTTTCCTCGTCGTTCCTAGGGATTTGTTTCCCTTCTCTTGCTCCTGTAGTCCATCCACACTCTACAATAGTACACGAACACTCTAATTTCATTTATGCGCTGATGATGACATGAATGTGATAAGTTCATGTCAACCTTTTTAAATTCAATACGTGCAAGAAAAAATATTGTGCATCATACCTGATGAAAATCAAAGACCAAATGAGCTCTATCTGAAATAATAAGTCTGTCTTGCCAGTTCGTAAGACCCTTGACTTCATTTTTTCCAAGTTCTTCAAAAAGTCCAGGAAGATGAATAACAACTCCATTGCCTGTGAGAAAGAGCAAAACATATTTAACTCACTATTTCATTAAGTAATTTGACGCTTGTGAAAAAGGATATTGGTAACTTGAGAATTGAAAAATTCAAATGTTGCATGAAATGTTTGGCGTAAATGGTTAGGTTATTTTTAATAACGTCATGCTGCAAAAATAAATGCGATTATTCGTATTTATTGCACATTACTTACGATACGGGTTTATTCGGTTGAGGAGAACCACTCATTGCGTAAGTTATTTGAACTTTTGAAGTGCTAATTGTTTTTTACGAGTAAACTATATGAATTTATGAAGAGTCATAATCCAAAGTGCAAAAACATTAAAAAAAAAAAAAGTTTCGACTAATGCGCAAAGAGGCTAGACAAGAACTGGACTAATGCCTGACAATCTAGATCTGACCTGACACACTCATCTTATTAATTTTTAATAATCCTACAAAAACGAACAAAGAAAAATCAAATTGGAGCGGAATATAACCAAGCAGATGAAGTTAACGAGTAACTCATTAAAATCAACCAGATGCTTAAGCAGTTCCTTGGACTGAGATTACATGCGCTCAGATTGGAACAAATCTGCTTCAATCCAGCGGAACTTTCCCACAACCTAGTGGAACGAAAGGTTTTAGTAAGATTAATATCTAGAGGCGTTTGGTTAATACAGAAAGCAGGAAACGACGTCATTCTACAGTAGACTAATTAACTCATTATGACGCCGCAGACATTATCATAATGAATGGATAGTTAATGGATAGTGCACCACAAACCCTACGATCACAACCATACTTAACAGTTGCATTC
>JABASL010000838.1:0-13602 GCA_019775825.1 Neanura muscorum | reverse complement strand
TATAGCTGAAAGGCGAGTTTATGAATACCAAATTATAGTGGGAATTTGAACTTAATTACAGGTTAAGTACAAACGGAAAGGTTTGAACAAGAACAAGAACAAATACAAGCCCAGTCCATAATTTATACGTTTTTCAGTGGTTCGTGATAGAATCCGCATAATGTTGCATTTTAGAAAGCCTTGATTTAAAAGAAAAAACGTTGTTTCTATTCACGTTCTCAGGAAGAAAAAAATGAGAATTATTTTGAAGGCTGTCTTCCAAATTTTGCCGATAATTTATCGCAACATCCGTGTGAGAAAGAAAGTTTCCTTAAAAAATTGTGTTTTTTTAGAAAAATTTTAAGCATCGTGTGGTTGAATATCCTGTATAGAAAAACATTTTCGAGTCGGAATCTAAATCATAAAAAAAATTGTCTATTCCTTTGCGAGAAATTAAAAATTGAAGCGTGTGGTTTTCAGAAATTTCGAAAAGATGTGACGGATGCATTTTATCTGAGATCAAAATCAGTGTTTACAATTTTTCGTTTATAGAGCGAAACTTCCCATATTCCTGAGGTTGAGAATCACCAAAAAGACTCCCAAAGAATTAGTATCACTTTTGCGGCTTTATTAAAGATTTACGCTTCGCTTTCAAGAAAATTGAATGCAGAAAATAAAAACTTGCGCTACATGTTTTTGTAGTTTTGGTTTCCAAACTTGAAATTTAAAAATTCAGGAGAGGTTGCTTCATAATCGATTTACGTTTCACACCAGCGATCGACTTTTTTGGGCCAGTTTTTTTTTTCTAAATTCGAAGTGAAAACTGTCAATCCACACTTTTAGTTCCTTCCCTCTTCTGTCCCCATTAAAATCCTATCAAGGTTTCCATTCCCACGAATTACACGGACTCTTAACGTTTTGTCTCGAGGGGTGAAGCACCTCCTTTTGCTTGATGTTGATTGACTTTGAAGTGCGGCATGACTCACAGGGTCTAACTAATCAAATTTAAATGGATTTACTTTTTTTCATTCAAACTCAAACCCTCTACTTCATATAATTATTTTCAAATCGAATTAGGTTAATCCAAAGTTTTTAAAATATTCCAACTTATTGACTGACACATACCTTGACATTGGTAGTGACAGGTTCAAGTTCCACAAAACTGCCTGCCAGGACGTTGGAATAATGCATAAGTGCTGACGATGCTGTGGCTGCGAGAAATTCAAAAAAGTGATCATGGCGATTAAAATTTTGGACGATGATTTATTACCTAAATGAACATTGGGAAGGTGTCAAATTGTCATTCGACTTTCCTAACACGAGATGAAGAATTGCTTAACTTCATTCACTTAAAGGAGGCTTTTGCTTGGCTATTTCTGTTACAACTGGATGGAGATCCATTTTGATTGGAACTTAAGGTATGTGAACACCTTAACACGGACGGAAACATCACAACTGGCAGCGTAGCATCGCTTTCTAAAAGCGATTCTAAGCATCAACTTGATGATGATTGCCTTTTTCCAACGCCTTTCCATGGCACACACGCGCATTTTGAGGTGGTGACTAGTGATGGATTCTTTCTTTGGAACAAGGCAAGCATATTTCCAGTTCATCACAAAGTTCCATCACTCAAAATTCTAACAATGTACTTTCAAATTACCTTCTTCCCTTGTTCCTAATGTCAAATCAATATTAAATAGAAACTCTCGGACTAAAACATGTCTCACGTCGTACACACGTCGGAAATGTCGATAAAAGTTTTGGCATCATCCAAGTCCAAGACGCCATTCTCTTACCCGTGTCAGTAACGCTTCCTTTCATTATCAACGACAAATCAACAGGTGTGAATTTTTTACCCTACCACTTCCGTTGACCAGAGACTTCGCCGCTACTTTCAGCCAACATCATCATCTTTTAGCAATTAAGTTTTGTAACAACTTAAAAACTGCTAAAGGAACCTGTCCGCAAGCCTAATTACTTTATAAATTACTCAAAGAAGACGATCTGCAACATTCTTAGGATTACGCGTGATAAATATTTTCCTCACAACTGTGCTTCCTGCCAAGTATTCTTCGCTTGTACCTACCGTTCGGTATTACTTATGATATGTGTGAATTCGTGGCGACGATGTTCAAATTAAAGAATGATTAAATGCAGTTCTACAGTTTTGGAAATGGAAGCAGACATATTAAGACGTATGATACAAAAAGGTTCGGCTAGGAGTGTGCTAACGTTTTAACACTTCATCATACACCTTCTCCAAATTCGTATTCCACAATTTTTTCCGTAATTTTTATTATAAATGATTCAGAAATACAAGTCCAACTGTCAAGTTACTACGAGACGATTATTTTGGTATAACACGCTGAAGCCTTATAAATTTTTGGACTGTCAATAAAGCTGCATGTAGTTGTAACAGGGCAGGCAGCTGCCTTAGAACATTTGTTACATTCTAAAGCGTCGCTGTCAGACTTAGACGTCGTTTTCACGCTTCCATTTTTAAACTTTTAAGTCTCAGTCTCACAGTATGAATCAGTCATCAGGATACAAAGTTCCTCATCTCCGCATTTATCTTCACGAATGAACAATTTAGTCACAACAATGGTTAGGACCAATTATGAAGATGAATCATCTCGATTAATCTATGTTAGCCTAAAAGGCTAATAGGGAAGGACTTTATGGAACTTTGAATTTTTTTCTCCTCAGAGTAGTTTTCACAAACCAAAAACAGTACTTGGCTTGATGTTAGCCATCGGAATATAATCATTAGAAAAATGTTAATCATATCAATGACTTGATTTTATGCGTCATTCAGCTTTGACTAAATTATATTAAATCGTTTGAAAAAGGCACGTTCAAAGACTTAATTTCAGATTCTATATTAGGAAATGTAATTCGATATTTTTATAAATCTAGGTTGTTAATATTCCAGGGGGCTTCCAGAATTTGTACTTATAATAGTTCAACAAAATTAATTATCTAAGCCCACACCGGGAGTATATCCTCCAAAATCCTGTAAACTAGCATATCCACGGAGTAACACGCTGGAAACAAGGAAATAGTTAGAGAAAAATAAGTATCGCTACCCCTGTACCTCCTCATTCGATCTCTTGCTGCAATATAAATTGAAATGAGTTGTAAAAATACGTTCCTTGTATAGACGCCATTTTACAAAGAGAATTTTTAGAAACAAATTTTGTTAACTGAAGGAGAACCCCTAAAATATTCGATGTTATACGACTGTCAATTGAGAATAAAATGTTAAGGAGGTGACTATGACTGGCAGGACGAAGTGGATAGAAACTTGCCACATTTGACGTAAGTCAAGACGAAGGGTACAAAGGCATGTTGACCGACAAATTATTCCCACATCCCTTGAGAATGTTAAGGAATCATAGCACAAGTGTTTTCAAACAATAAAAAATGAAATAGAAAATCTTGTTCTGAACTGAAGTTCCCTTCGCGATGAGTTCCTATTCTCAATACCCTAAGCCTCGCTTCACTGCAATTCACACCATGTAGATCTACATACCAAGTGCCCAAGTGATTCCCAAGTGTCAATCTATCCCTTCGAGTTCGACAAGGTGACATATGGAACCAATTTCAAATTGGAACATCATCAGTCATGCGCAACAGAAAGATAGATTGTGAGAATTTTGGACATCCAACCAATCAACGGTCAACTTTCATCCAAAGAACTCGTACAGTGTCACCTCGTTTTCGAAGCACACGTAACGTGCTTGGAAACATTGCTTTGATTTAAGGCCTGACTAATTGACATGCTTTAACTCTACGAGAAACTTGAAGAAGACAAGATCAAGCCATTTATTGAAATCAATAGTAAGGGAATGCTGAAAATTGCAATTAGCTAGTATGTAATTGTGCTTTGGCTTGATTTGTGATTTCGAACAAAAGGGAAAATTGTAAATCTCAGCAGGGTTCAATTCCTTTTCCATTACGACAGATTTTTGCAATTTTACATTTGTTATAATTAAGTGCCAGTCTTTGAAGTAAGAAACAAAAGAAAAAGCATTTTAAAGCTCAAATCAGAGTCTAAGCCTTTAACGTGTGCAACTTTGCAGCATCAACAATAAAATATAAAGAAAGCGCATGCTTTTTTCACACTATTATCTTAACTATGAATCAAATTCTGAAATTGCTTTTTAAAAACTTATACTTATTCATTACCTCGGCTTGCAACAGCAGCGTCATCCTCCAGGGGAAGATTACTATTTTTTTTCAAAAATAATTTAGACTCTCATTTCTTCAATGATTGAACCAGTAATGCTCAGCGGGAGGTCAAGAAAAAGCGAAAAATGATGATGAAACAAGTTTTGCCCATTCTAATTAGAATAATAATTAAAACTAGAAGTAGTTTCTCAGAGGAAATACTATAGAACTTAAATATCGCTTGAAGGTTATACGAAACTCAAGATTTTTTTTTCAAATTTATACATGGAAGCCGTCGCTTCTTCTTTAACTAATCCAACAAAACTGCCCTTTCAATTTTAGACAATTTATGATCCAACACTTTGAAGATGACTAATAAGACAAGGGGGCAGGAAGAGCCCTTGGAATCCTTTGGATTTAAAAATGAATATCCACTTATTCTCTCATTTAAAACAAAGTGAAACATTATTAACCAATTTCTAAACTCATTTATATTTTTTCAAAAGGAAATGAACAAAGTCTGCTTTTTCAAATCTGAAACTCTATGTATCAAGGATCTTCTTCAGGAAATGGGATCTCCTGCCCCTAAATCTTTGTAATTTTAAGTTAGAAAGAAAGTAAAACCATTCACAATTAATAATTTGAAGGAAGAAATTTATGTAAGGGCTCCCTGACCCCATGGTGCCTGATGCCTTTCCTAAGTTGAAAATTCCTTTGAAACTTCACTGGACTTTCTCTTGGAAGGCTTCGAACTTAGATGGTCCAAGGCCCCCCTCTGCCTCCTGGATTTGATGATGACCCCTGGGGTCACCATATTGCTCTGTCAGGTGCTTTTGTATGCATACTAATCATCTCTAACCTCTTCAAACCCATCTCCGAAATCCCATTAAGTTGAAAATTGAAAGCAAAACCTGGCAAGCGGGGCTACTCCTCCTAAGTGACTCAAAGCTACTTGAAGCATTTTCTCTGCTGACAACCTGTGCTTCCTTCCAAAGCTCCCAGCGTAACAATTTTGACGCTTTTAGTACCTCGTATGATCTATCAAATGCAAGATTGACAACAATTGAGTCAGGGTTTTTAAATCTTAAGAGGTGGGCGGAGCTTACTTGAAATGAGATGACCTAATGACGGACTCAAACACATAATTTTCGGCAAGTCTACCTAACACATTAGTTTCACACTCCATTAATTTTCGAGAGGATGAACACTTTCTGCGTGACTTGAGAGACAGTTGCTGAAATAAAACGATTCATCCTTTTAAATAAATTGAGTCATTCGTCTTACTAATTTGTGCGGCTTTGTAGATTTGGCGTGTAGATTTTTAGCCAAATTGTTGAGAACCCGTGGTGTTCTACCTGATTTGATAAAATACATTATAAATTACCAAACAAGCCCGTCTGAAACATGCGATTAAAATTACTAAACCATACGTCTAGGAGGCCCGTTTTTCTAAAATCCAACATTTTTGGGCCGCCTGGCTTTAGGTTAGTTTTTTTGGGAGTAGTAATTTTAATTCCGTATTTCAGGCTTTTTTAGTTTATTTTGGTTTGGTATATTATAAATACGAAATGAAGATGCACGCATGGGTTAAAGAACAAAGAAAACTATAATCAAGGCAGCAGACTTGACACCAAAAAGCTTAAAGTCTAATTAAATTTTACAAAAACCTAAGGGCCCATTTCATAATAACAGATTTTAAAAGATGGCCACACCTTCTCTTCTTCTGTAAAATTGTAACGAGAAGAACCTTGAGTTGTATTGTGGTAAATTATAAAACTGTTAAATAAGAAGATGAGTTAAGCGAAGTAATCTGAGTCACAGCGAGACATCGAATTTCATTAAATACGTTTTCTGCCTTCAGAGTTACACATTTGGATAATAGTGCCATTTGAAGGCAAAGTTTCTTGATTAACTTTACAAGGCGCTCACGGTTCCTTTAAACTTTTCAGAGTGTGAAGATCACCTGGCTTCACAATGCCTATAAGAGCATCCTTTGGCATTTTCCAGTTTTCGTTTAAAAATAGGAAATGAAGATAAAAAAGAACCGAAAATCCAGCCCAAACTGAACCTGGACAACGTTGGCTTTCTTAGTAGCTCATAGTGAAAATATTTTTTTAAATTCTTCTCAGCTCCGCTGGATGTCCAATAAAATATTATTTTAGACCCAGCAATCCTTAGGTTGTTCGCATGTTAAAAATAATATAATTTGTCCCGGAGACTCAATTCAAGGAACAATTCAAGATAAAGGTCCTTGATTTCAAGGAATTAGTCAATCAATTCAACCAAATTCTCGATCTAAGAGAGCTAAACGAAATAAAGTTCATTGGGCTGACATTTACAGCAGTTTAAAGTTGCCCTCGAGAAGTAGCAGAATATTTTTCAATACAGGAAGCGTAATTCTAGAAGCACCAAACTGAAATGACAAGATTATTTTTCAAGTTGTAAATAATGACGTAAAGGGTTTAACTTTAACGTTTGAAATGGCAAAATTTTTATTACGTAGTAAAAAGCCTATTGCACTTGCCTAACGATTCGATGTTTTAATGGTGTCCTCTCGTACAGTGTTAGTATTTGACATTTTGACAACTCTGTGGCTGAAGTATCACGAAAAGCTGACAAGGGACAAGTGCTACAAACTGAAGGGTTGTTCTCGTTGTCCTGCTATTTAGAACAGTTTAATAAAAATCTTTTTAAAATTTTGGTTATTCAGAATAAGATATTGAAATATTACATTCTGAATACCGATTCCAATTAATTTTCAGTAACTTTAAGTAGCTTAATCGACTTTTCGGTTACCGAAGAATCGCTGCAGCGCAGAGCCCTCAATTCAAGTCCCGTAATTGGAATAAATGATACCTGACACCATTATTGCATTTTCATCAATTAGTGATAAATGATGAGGCATTTTTTCCTTATAAAGTAATTTGAATGGGTACTTTAAGAGAACAATTGAAGTTGAAAGGTGTGAAACATTCACAAATGGACTTCTGAAACCATATAATTAAGGAATTTCAGAATTCCCATACCACCTAAGGTTTTTTAGGGACTTTAAGAAGCAAAAAGGTTTAAATAGGTTCCATTAGGCACTTTTCCACTCCTACTCTTTAGAAACCAATTAAGACTCCTCAGAAACGTTTTCGGGTTTCTTTGGAACTGAAAATGGATGAGATTTTGAAAAGAAAAAACAACGAATGATTGACAGATCCAAATGAGGTGCAAAGACCCATGAAAATTATAATTCTTCTCAGCACTAAATCTTCTCCAGAAGTTCCATTCTGGACATTACAAAGGTAGAAATCATGCAAACCCTAATACCATCCCCATGCGCACGTAACAACATTGAATTGTTCCACAACTGCACCATCGCATCGTCCTTTTGAAGAATTCAGAAGTCAAATCTGGAAGGCTTTTACATCATAGCTGTAACGGAGTAAGAGCGTGTGCCAAAGGAAATCTGACGTATTGCATTCTTTCTCCATTGTTACATCCATTGTTACGTAATGAAGTTTCAATTACAAAGGAAACTTTGCCGCTTTTGGCCTTACTTTCAATTTGGTAAGAGATAATATGTAAATGCGACTTTTACTTATAAAAGCACCGATACATTTATCTGGGAAATTAGCCACTTGAAGAGATGCGACCGCTAAGATAAACGTAAGTGAGACGTTTAGAATAATAAAGATGTCAAAAGTGAACATGAAATTAATTTTGACCCATTTGCTCCCGTCAGAAATTGTAACGAAGTGTCAGAATCTTTTCACTTGTGCAACAACGCAGCCAGCTGCCAAAAAATCCCGGCAGTCGAAACTTCAAGTCGACTAATTTGTATATTTGATGGATCATTTCCGAAGGATATGAACACAAAGTTCAGTTCAGTAATTGGTTGGCGGAATAGAAGTTAGGAGGAAATAATGGTAATAGTACAATTACTAACAATAATAATTTAACAACAAGCATAATATTTGAAAGTAGTAAGTAAGCTGAAAGCGGATTTTAAATTTATATTGACTCTTACTTCCAAATGACAACCACGTCTGGATCCTTTTCAATTAGTTCATCAAGAGCAGTCTGCGACATTTCATTACTTAAACAAATCTCATCGTACGTGTAATCACCTGTAAACATGGAGTAGAGTCCAGAATTCTTTCGTCTATTCTTTAACAGAATATCCTTCCCTGCATTATCCTCTCGTGAAGCGTAGTTGCTGGAGCTGCCAGTTAAGCTGAATGAGGAGTGGCGTTGTGGATTCAGTTGAAGTACGGGGTATTTCTCAATTTTCCTAAGAAACCCATGCACCAGTCCAAAAAGAACTAATTGACGTTCGTCAATAACATTTAGTATTGTATATGATTCTTGTTGAAATCTATTGTAAAATTGAGATTGAACAACGGCACGCAGTCTAATTGGTGTCGCTGGATTGGAATAGGACTTCGGGCTTTGAGAGTGCGTAGAAGAAGACAACGAGTGGTCGCTATATTTCCCACTATCAGATATTGATGAAATGTGAATGGGAGTTCCTGGGCGAGCGGAGATCGTGCGATACCTAGTACATAATTCCTTAATGGTCACACCTCGCTTCATGTCACAGTAGAATCGGACAACATCAGCGAAATGAGGAAGTGCCTGAATAAAATGTTGGAAATGTGAAAAAAAAAGAATTCGATATTGGATTTCAAGGAAAGTAAGATATTTTAGTCATTACATGCTCCAGCCGAGCGACAAATTCAAGGCATTCGATTTTGAAATTCGGATCTCCTGTGATGAGCTTCTTGTGAATTTCAGGTGTTGTGGCATAGGTATTTGAATACTGAAATATTGGAACTAATTTGATTACTTTGTAGTAAAGCAAGTTCTGCAGACAAACTTTGATAAGGTTCGTATCAACTTTAGCCAGTTGTCCTGAAACGAAGAAAAAAAAAACAACTGAAATTCCCAATTCTCTTGTTCCGGGTTTTACAAATTATGAAAATTCACCTATTTTTGCAACATGGTTGAATCCATCAATATATGGGATTAATTGCTTTGTAGTTAAATCCCACTTTTCTACAGGATTAATATCTGTCACAAAAACTGGGACCTGATGGTTCTTCACTTTCGGTGGATCATCAAGCACCGCCGCCACTACTTTTAATTTTAGCAAACGGGAGGATTTTCCTCCTACGATGATTGAACATTCTCTGCTGGGACCGTTCAATCCAGTGAGTACGTTTCGAAAAATTTCTTCTAGGTGGCCCTCAATACTCTGACCCTCGTCTTGTTTTGACAAAAATTGACTTTCCGATTCTAAGAGATGGAAAAACTCAGCAAACTTCACCAGCACTTGTTCATATTGCACTGTCCTTGCCCAAGCATCACAAACAAAACACGTATTAAAATAGTATGCATTCCGAGAATACTTGGGATTCATAATGTTGATTGGACAGCCAATGACCTTCTTCCCCAGTGCATTGATGGTGATCGTTAGGCGTTGGAGATGAGTCTTTGGAATTATATAAGTGGAAATCGCATCAAATATGTCCTTGGTAATTGCATTTGGCGGATACTGGTACACAATTTTTGGGCCAGCAATATGATGGAACTCACTTAGAAATACGGCACGAATTGGTCCTTCCCGTCCACAGCCTTCGAATAAATCAATGCCCTCTTCTTCAGTCGGGCTTGGGGTATTTCCAAAATTCATGGTGAGCCTAAAACTGAAAAGAAATTAGCAACAGGTTTTTAAAAAAAAAAGGCAGTACAAAAGGCTTTTGATTTGTTGCGAAAATTATCGCGGAGGTTTCCGTTGAGTAAACAAGCTGAACTGGCACAGCTATCCCTGAAATGGTGGACCTTATGTTATATGTACATACCTTTTTATTGTTGATTTGTGTTGGATGGTGTTGTAGAGATGTGAAATTCCAGATGTAGGTTAAGACAAAGTGGTAAACATCAAACAGCCTGAACCGATGAAAAGTGTTTATGTTTAGCTCAAACAGAGTCTGACCGCTCAACCATTAATTAAACTAAAGACAGCTAGTAAAGTTTAATTAAAATAAACAAATCAAGAATTAAAAGACATCAGATGGGGAATGGGAGATAAGAAAGAAGAAAAGATTCAATTTTTATAAGAAAAAACAAAAAAGGTAAAAGTTTCATCAGAAATATTTGGCGCTTCAGTTTTCAAATTGGAAAAGTTTGAAAATATTTCATCAACAACAACGTTGGGCAACTTGTTGAATAATTTTGCCCAAGCGTGATGGAGGTGCATCTGCTGTTGTGCTTAAACGCGCGAGAAAAAACGACTAATCGTGCGATAATCGTGTTTACGAAAATTTTTGTTAACTCCGCTCAGTCCACTCCGATTTTTGTATTTTCAAATCGTTTTTGAGCGATCAAATTCGTCGTAGGACCACTTGGTTGGATGATCGATGCAATCATCAATCAACGGATACGGATAGTACATCTGTATTTGGAGTTTAATTGCAGGTTTCATCAGCTGTTCCTCATCTCTGGAGTAAATTATTCGGGTTAAGGTAATTAAATAAATTTCTAATTAAAAACTCTGATATTCCTTATCCTTTCAAATCGCTCTACTGCGAAACCGGAACTAAATCGTTCGTACCTAAGGTGCTAGAATATGTTATGCCAGGCTTCGTGTGTGAGGGTAAAAGATCCTGGAAATTTGCTTCCAAGATCTCAGAAAACCAACTCGGAAAAAGAGAAAGTGGTGAAAGCTGGACACACATTAAAAAAGGCTCTGTATTTTTTATTGGGACGGAGGACAGGAGTCAAACGTATGAGCGTTTTTGATTCTCTGTTCTAAGAAATATTTATGGGCCTGAAATAGCTGAAGTTTAATTTTTTTTTTGAATCCAGGTTTCAGGAACACGCAACTACAGCGATACCGATGGTTCACCAAACCGAGTGAAGATTCAACTTAAAGGTGGAAGTTACCACAAATTGAATCAATTGAACGCCCGAAAATCTGTTTTATATAATGTCTTCAAACCCGTTGCAATTTACTACAAGGAAGTCCACCCCCTTAAAAATCACGTTTGGAAAAATCAGTTTGGGAAGTTCCACCGCGACCGCTGCCAAAACAGTTACTGGCACAGGGAATGACAGTAATGACAGTAAACCTGCAGCGCTTGGTAATGATGATTCCGTTAGCGTGGAAGCTGCTTCCCCCCAAGGATTTTCTACATTTTCCTTCAAGAAACCAGACGTTCCAAAGCAAAGTCCACAGATCTCTTCGAACCCCGTAGAGGTAGACGACGAAGAAATGAATCGCGTTATGGGCTTCAGTTCGTTCATTACAAGCACGTCTAAAGCGGAAAACAGCAAGACAAAGAAAAAATCTGCACGAAATTTCGACATCAAAGAGATGACTGATGCTATTCGTAAAGCAAAATTGCAAGAGAGGGCAGGTAATTTGTCCATGTCCGCACTACGAGTTTTTGATTTTGATCTCCCTGCTTCGACAGCGCTGTGCAATTGCTGACTTCTTGCTTGTACTTGTCTTTTCAGAGAAAGCCGCTGAGACGATTCCTGATTTTGAAGAGGACCTTGACAATTTAGAAGTCCAAGATTCCTCGAAAAGTGGATCACCACTCCGCAGCCTTGGGGATGACGAGGACGTCGAAAGCGAGATAACTTCTGACAATCCCCAAAAATTGACAGTTGCATTACAGTCGAATGTCAGACGAAAATCTGATGTTTCAGATGATGATGATGCAACGGACGAGGAAGGGGTTAGTTCGTGAGTGGCCTTTTAACATCGACTGTAACCAGTTTAATTATTAGTTTTTGCGGGTTAAAATCAACCAATATTTTTTTAGGGAAGACGATGACGAAGTGTACAAACCTAACTTCCCAGTGCAATTCAAAACTACACTCTCTCATAGTGAGAAGCCAGTCACTGCCTTTGCAGTGGACCCCACAGGAACTCGCTTTGCTACGGGATCCCTGGACTATGAAGTCAAACTTTGGGATTTTACGGGGCTAAAGAACGGGCATGCATTCCGGGCTATGAAACCGTGTGAAAGGTCAAATTCCCATAAACCCAATCGTTTTGAAACATTTTTATGGTGTGTGCATGTTTCCCTATTTCTTAGCATGACATGTACTAACTTACATGTACATTCTGGAAATACGCTTCCGGGCTATGAAACCGTGTGAAAGGTATTCTACTTTTATGTCTAGATTTTTATTGATTTGTGTGGTTACTTTGTGTGTTTTATTGATTTTTGTATTTACACTATCATTTTTCGGGCATTATATAACCTGCGTTTCCTTTTCAGTCATGTCATTAGGAATTTGAGTTATTCCAATAATGGTGAAGCTAGAATTTGTTTAGAATAAAAATTTGTGTTTTATTGATTTTTGTATTTACACTATCATTTTTCGGGCATTATATAATCTGCGTTTCCTTTTCAGTCATGTCATTAGGAATTTGAGTTATTCCAATAATGGTGAAGCGCTGCTAATTATTTCCGGAAATTGTCAGGTACGCTTCTTTTCGTTCAACTTTCACAATACATGGCTTTCATGACGTGATACATGCGCAAATTAAAGTGAGTTTTCCAATAGGCAAAAGTCGTGAACAGGGATGGTATTGAGATTTTGGAATGCGTCAAAGGGGATCAGTACATTGTTGACATGGCTCGAACGAAAGGTCATGTCGCTACTCTGACGGGGGGTCAATTCAACCCGAAGAGTAGGGAGACATTCCTCACATGCTCAGAAGACGGGTAAGTTATCGTATTTAACCACAAATCACATCTTGTAGTAGGCAGGACGCAGGAAACTAAAACTTGTTTCCATGTTAAGGACTTGTCGCCTATGGGACGTAAATAATCCTCGGCAGCACAAGACATGCGTTAAACTTAGAGGGCTTTCGGGAATGAAGAATCCGGCGACAGCTTGCTGTTATGGCAGGGATGGGAACCAAATATATGCTGGAGGATTGGATGGTAGGAAATGTTGCGTAAAGTGACCTATTTTTTTGGTGTTGTCGTACTCTAAGTATTGGCTAATTATCGTTCAGGTTGCATAAACATGTGGGATACCCGAAGGAAACTTGTCGTCCCAACTTCTACTATTAAAAGTGCGCATGCCAGAAATACAGATATATTTGGTATATGTACATCACATTCTGGAAAGTTTGTTGCCTCAAGAGGGGAAGATGCAGTACTGAATATATGGGACACAAGGAATTTTACAAAAGCGATATTTCGGGAAGGAGATTTTTCAGCAAAGTACAACACAACTGACCTCACATTTAGTCCCGATGACAGGCACTTATTGGTTCCAACTCTACCAAGTGGAACTACGGGAAGAGATAAGGAAGAAGGTTTGAAGTATTCGGAGCTCAGATTTCTTCGCATGAAGAATTTCAGTGTGGATCCAGCCACAACGATGAAGTTTCCAAAAGATATTATTATTCGCGCCGCATGGAATCATCGCATCAATCAA
>JABASL010000837.1:0-13603 GCA_019775825.1 Neanura muscorum | reverse complement strand
TTTTCTTTTTTTTTGTCTCTCCTCAGTTCAGGGTTTTCCAAATCCAGCGACACACCCAAAGGCGGGTGTCAAGTTTTTAAATTTCTCACTCATCACTTGCCCAGTTTGGCGAGTTTGAAAATTTAGGCGCGGAATTTGAATTTGTGTGAAGGGAATTTTATAGAGTACAACTTTCTCCACTTTATCTTTTTTGAACTCGATTTTCTGAGAAGCTGAGAACTGAACTTTTGGATCTGAGACAATTTGTTTCAGACCCAAATGTGGCTTTTGTTGAATAGCCTGGTTCTAACAATGCATCATGAGATTTAGGTTTTAGGGTTAGGGTTTTAGGGTTAGGGTTTTAGGATGTTAGGTTTTGGTTTTTAGGTTTAGGGTCTTGGGTTTTAGGTTTTGCGTTTAGGATTTTATGTTTAGGGTTGAGGTTTATGTTCTAACATATTTCATTTGCGCTTGCTCATGAAATGAATTTGAAAAAAGAGAAAGTGGAGAAAGTTATACGCGTTTTTTTTAATTTTTTGCCGTGGATGTTTTCATTTCCTTCACTTCATTGTTTCGTTTTTTTAGAATTGAAAGCGTCTTAGACACCCTTCGAAAGCACCCTTCGCTAGCGTTAACTGGAATATTTTTGTCTTCTAAATTCACATCCAGTTTATTGTGAGCTTAATGGAGTGGAAGGAATGTCATTGTCTTTTGGTTATGAATAAATGATACAATGGCCCTTCCAGAACAGGCTCCCTTAAGTCTTGGATCCTCACCATAGCAACTTTTGATCCCTTTACAACGGAAAGTAAAAGTCGTTTCCATCTCTTTGGGGAAAGTTCTTTAAGTACGGATGAGGTGACAAAAAGGGCAAAAAAAAACGTTCTCAAAGTGAAATCGATGTCCGTTTGGGACAGTGTCACCCTGACGATGAAGTGCGGCACGTGGGAAGTTGTACTGCGTTTCCATGGGAACAGTTTTATTTGGTGAAGATGGTTAATATGAACTTGTCTTTGTGGTTTTTGTTGAAACAGATAAACCTGACATTGATAAATCACCACAAATAGGCAAGGCGGCAAGCAACAAGGGATCTACAGGGAAATTAATATGCCGTGCCAAGGGAGCTCCCAATGTTACCTTCTCCTGGAGTCGCAAGGATGGAGTTCCCATTAACTCAACCAATTCAACCAAGTATTTCATTCAAACTATAATGGTAAGCCAAGAAAACGTTTTCAAATCGCGGCAATCGCAGCATTCTAAATCGCGGTATTTTGAAAGTTCGCACCAAGAAAAATATTGTGCCCAACTGGGGTCACAAATCGAAATTTTGGAGAAGTTTTGCAGGCACGTTTTTAAGTCTCTCAGAAAATCGCATCATTGATTCTAGATAAACTTGGTTCTGATACTAAAATGGTAAGCCAAGAAAACGTTTTCAAATCGCGGCAATCGCAGCATTCTAAATCGCGGTATTTTAAAAGTTCGCACCAAGAAAAAATATTGTGCCTAACTGGGGTCACAAATAGAAATTTTGGAGAAGTTTTGCAGGCACGTTTTTAAGTCTCTCAGAAAATCGCATCATTGATTCTAGATAAACTTGGTTCTGAGTGCGAATTTTTGGATTTGGAAAATTTCCGTAAACTTTCGTATATTTTTTCGTGTAGATTGGATCGAATGAACTTTGAATCAGTTTTGGAAGTTCGGGACGTGCAAACAGAAGATTATGGCCTGTACAATTGCCTTGCACAAAATGAAATTGATTTAGACAGTCACGATATCCAATTGGATGTAACGTCTTTTCCTGATACGCCAATTCGTTTTCGTCCAGTTAATTCAACGGATAATTCAATTACGCTAACATGGGATCCAGGATTTAATGGCGGATTTGAACAGAATTATACTATTATGTACTTTGAAATTGGAGCGGAACCTAAAAAATACGCGGATGTACATCCCAAGGGGGTCACGACCTTTGAGGTCACGGCTCTACGCAGAGGGTCACTCTATGGATTCAGGATCAGATCCTTAAATAAACTTGGAAGTAGCAACTATTCTACAGAAGATGTTCAATATGAAACAACGAGTAAGTTTAAGGGCAAAAAAAATTCATAACCTAAAAATAGCCCAAAAACCTTCAAAATTTATTTAATGCTTTTGCTCGCACTTTTCAATTTTTACACAGTTTTTCATAATTTTACTAAAAAATTCTAATAATTTATTTTTTAAATTAAGTTTTGTAAAACTTGGCAATATTTTTCTGGCGTTTTTTATTTTCTTAAAAAAATTCTTAAAAAATCTCGCGTTTCCTTTAAAATCTGACTGATTTTTCTAACAACTTTGTAATTTTTCTAACTTTTCGTGGTGGTGGTTGTTAATTTTTTAAAAATAGGCCTTGGACCAAATCCTTACACAACTAATCCTGATGATGATTTTCAAACTAATCCTTTCTCTCGCCTCGTAATAAGCGTCTTCATTCTGGTTGGGGCTACAATGCTTCTCGTCAACGTTCTTCTCATTGCCTGTTTTATTAAACGCCGAACAAAGAAGAGAATCAATTCAGGTGAGAAATTTAATTTTTGGTTTCAGGTCCTGGTGGAGATTTCAAATTATTTCTAAGTGGACGGCCAGATATTTCAAAATTGATCATCGTATCCGTGAGCGTGGTTGCCACTCTGCTCCTTCTTCTCAATATTTTTATTATCACTTACTTTCTGTACAAGAAAAAAAATAGGCCAGGAAAATCCAAGCAAGATGAGGGTACCTACTCCATTTTTTATTTTATTTCTCAATATACCACCTCAAACCGCCTTCGATTTTTTTTCTTTTTGATATTGAGTAATTCTCCACTTTTCTACTCGTTTCAGTTGAGAAAGAAAATAAAGCCCTTTGGCTTCCTAGGAAACCATTTCGGGAAATGAAATTGAAATCATAAAAATTGAAATGAAATATTAGAAGTGTAGAGTTTTTTCTTCTTCTACCTTTCCAAAGAAGATGGGGGCGATAATGATGAAAGTAAAGGAACCATTAATCAGAAGAATGGTGTTTCGGGTTGGTAGGGCACAAGCCAATCGAATATGATTTGAGCTTTAGGTTTTATCTACAAAGCTTTTCCTAACAATTGTACATGGTAAATGCCGGAAACATGTGACTAACCTCTCGGTGAATTGTTACTACCCTCTCGGGAAAATATTCCTACCATACCGGGAAATTGAGACTACCCTGTGGGAAATTGTTACCACCCTGCCGGAAATATGCTACTAACCTCTCGGTAAATTGTAACTACCCTCTCGGGAAAATATTCCTACCATACCGGGAAATTGAGACTACCCTGTGGGAAATTGTTACTACCCTACTGGGAAATTCTTAATACCCTACTGGGAAAATGTTACTACCATACCGGGAAATTGAGACTACCCTGTGGGAAATTGTTAATACCCTACTGGGAAATTGTTAATACCCTACTAAGAAAATGTTACTACCCTACCGGGAAATTCTTACTACCCTGCTGGGAAAATGTTACTACCCTACTGGAAACAAAAATTCTACTCTACCGGGAAAGTATTACTACCCTGCCGAGAAATTGTTACCACCCTGCCGGAAACATGTGACTAACCTCTCGGTGAATTGTTACTACCCTCTCGGGAAAATATTCCTGCCATACCGAGAAATTGTGACTAGCCTGCGGGAAAATGTTACTACTCTATCGGGAAAATGTCCTAGAATACCACTTGGAAGCCAATCTCTAAGACACTTGGGGAGAAAGTCGCTTATGAGAGTTATATGTTAAAAGAGAAAGTTGTATTTATGTCCCGCCACGATGTTGTAACAGCAGAAATTTTCTCCTAGTTTTCACTTTTTTCACAACTCTGCTTCATGCAAAAAGCGTTAAGCAGAGTTGTAAAAAAGTGACAGTTATGGTCTTGACCGAGAGGTCGGGCCCCTTGAAGGTGAAAGTAGCTTTCACCTACGCCCAAACAGAAATGTGTCAGTATTTCTTCAAAAAAAAATTGAGCGTAGCGGAATCTAGAGTAGAAAGGAAAGTGGAGAAATATTGATGTGAGAAAGACAATAAATATTTATTATAATGGTTAGAAAGTGTGAAGATGAGAATAGAAATGGTGAAAGTAGGGTTCTTATTGGGTCAATTTCGCCATTTCTATTTCTTCTAACTTGCCCTTTTTTCTAGGTCTAAAATGTCGATTAGAGTGGAAAGTAAACTAAATTTTCCAATTTCTTTTTTTGTCTTGCAGCAAGTGAACAGGGAAGCAGTAAATCAGCAACTATTGAAATGTACGCTCCAAGTTCGTACAATGAGACTGTAACAGGAGAAACGTTGTCTTCCATTTCTGAGAAGAGTGCCACCTACTCACAGGGTGAACATCATGATGACTATAATATTGTAAGTTTAAACCCTAACCCTACCCTGATATTCCGGTTATTAAAATTAGGTTAAAATTTAGGTTAAGGTTTTGTTTTTTCTCGTATTTTTTTTAGGATGATGAGGGTAAGGGTCCCTGTGGTGTCTCAACCTATTTAGTAGAACACATCAATCATCATCATTCGTCAGCTTTCCCATACACCCAAAGAGGAAGTAACATGGGAGGACTTCGAGCTTCAACCCTACCGCGAAACCCTAAAAATCAAGGGCTCAGTACCCTTGATACCCGTGGCTATGCCGAAGATGATGGATACGTTGATTCCCTTCGTAAAAACGTTTACAATCAAGGAGGTATGATTATTTGTGCAGAATATTATTAGGTAGTATATAATTATATTCCCGGTTCATCATTTACGCTCAATTGCATACAAATTTGTGGTGCTAATGAGAAAACAAAATTCGCGGGAAGTATTTTACTTGAATCCTAACCTTAATGATTTCTATTCATCCCATTTTTTTCTTAATTTCATTTCATCCCAATCCAACGAATCTAAAATCAGAAAATGAAAGAGCTCCACAGTGGAATACGAAATTTATGGCGTGGGCTACCATTTTGGATTTAGGGCGGAAAAATGATTTTGAAAAGATTTTTTGGAAACCGAAGCCTTGTTAATAAAAAGTGGAGTGGAATTTTTATAAGTAGAGTTACCCCTTAGAAATTAAGTTTCCTACAGCTTTTAGATTCTTTTTCCTAACACCTCTTTTGTTTCCAAAATTACATGCTTTCAAAAGAACCAAAATTACGACCTTCTCACAATTTTGGTGGCTGGAGAAAGTCAGGATTTCCACGGAAATTTTTTTTGCACGCTTCTGTGCTCTCAAGCCAAAGCCCACATTCACAGACGCCTCTTGTGCTCGCCTCTGATCTAAGTTTATTGGTCACTGGTTTGCTTTTCATATGACAGTGATCCGCTCTTGACATATGTGGAGTGGGTAGTGTGCACAGGTTCTAGGATTTTTTCTTCAGAAAAAAAATTCAAAAGCGGCGTCAAAAATAAAATTATTATTGTTATACCATAAACCATAAAGCAAAAACCATAATGTACCATAAATGGTACGATTTTCATTTGGCGTTTCTTTGGTATCCTGGTACTGAGATAGAGCCAGGGCGGACTACTATCTTTGACGTTAGAATACAGTTTTTGCCCACCTTGTATTAAGACAAAAGAAAGTATTGAAACAAATGTAAGGCGGGTTTCCATTGGATTTAAAATTGGTGTCAATATCTCGTAGTACGGGGAAAGACTTTGAGAAAAATAGCCTTAGTCGCATTTATTCTTGGAACAGTGTGTCTTCGCATTCTAAATTCCGTTTGGCCCCATCTTTTCTCATTTCTTCTGCCACTGTAAGACTTTCTCCTACTGAATGTCCCTACTCCCTTGTCTTTTCTGTCATATTTCTTCTAGCGCATCCTGCAGCCATTGTCTAACTCCTAGAAGCAATGAAATAGGAAGCTAAGATTGTCTTATTTCAAACGTGGATAGAATTACTTTGTCACACTAACACTGGCTGCATTTCACAAAATGGATCAATTCCGGAGTTGAACAACAAAATCCCAGGTTCAATTTGGTTAGGTTTTGTACAGGGTGTCTCATGCGTTTGAGCATTTAAAATCAGTCGTACCCTGACATTACACCCTAAATAAAGCTAAAACATCCGCGCCTAAGGCCACAAAATATTTTCGTAACTCGCCATATCAACTCCCGGTAATTTACATTCTCAGAAAACCTGTTTCGAAAAAGAGAAAGCGGTGAAAGTTGGACAGTAATAAAAAAGAGTCTACAGGGTGGATCATTTTTCCCGGAACGAGGAGAAAGTTTCTTATGGGAATTACATGCAAAAAGAGAAAGTTTACAAAAAATATTTTGAAAAATCCTCGAACCTTTGCCCTTGACTGTCAAATCGCCCCTGGGGTGGGAATCTGTTGATGGGGTTGGTGCTAGAGGTTGTAGAGTGCGTGGGAGTGGGGCTATAGGTTCTAGGGTGCGCTGGAGTCGGGGATATAGGTTTTAAGGCAGGCTGGGGTTTGGGCTATAGATTTTAGGGTGCGCTGGGGTTGGAGATATAGGTTTTAGGCTCCGCTGGGGTTGGCGCTATAAGTTTTAGAGTGCGCTGGGGTGGGGGCTTTAGGTTTCAGGGCGGGCTGAGGTTGGGGCTATAGGTTTTAGGGCAAGCTAGGGTTGGGACTAAAGGTTTTAGGGTGCACTGGAGTTGGGGCTATAGTTTTTCGGGCAGGCTGGGGTTGAGAATATAGGTTTTAGTGTGTGCGGGGGTGGAATTATTTTTAGGAACCAAATGAAATTTGAGTGATTTTGAGAAAGTTGAAGTTTAATTGTTTTTGTTTCTTTTGTTTGTTCAGGTGATAATGTTCCAATTTATGGGCGAACAACTCCACGCCCCACTTCAAGCCGTCCACCTCAAGTTCCACCAATTCCAGAGCTTTATAATATCCCACCAGAAGCCCGCTACGTGTCCTATCCACCACCAGCAGGATTTGGAGGAAGTCCTGTTCAGCCTAATGGAAGTTTACGACATCTTCCTCCATCAGCATCCCACGAACTTCTAAATTCAAATCAAGTCGTCCATCAAGATCCAATGACAACCTTCCATCATCATATCCATCACCAATCACAACCAAATGGAAGGCTTGGAGGAAGTAATGGAACACTTTCACCTCAGAGACACTCAATCCTAACTACATTTATACCCAACCCTAGTCCAAATATGGAACATGAGGGACATCTTGTATAAACATCAAATATGACCCAAACATAACCTACCTCTTGACCCATGACCCCTAACAGCCAAAGATCTCAAGTGTGACCAATGATGGATAAGCCTCGTGTTTTGTACCTCCTTTGATCGAAATATTTCAGATGTTGCGATACGGACAATAATTTATACATTTGAATAACTAGGAGGCTAACAGTGGGTATCAGGATTTAATTAGATTATTTAATTAATTTTAAAATTAGTTTTAATTTAGAAAATTTAAATAAGGACACGAATTGTTACTATTTTGCTGCCTTGATTTTTGTACTTTTAAAAATGTAAAATGCCAGGCAGAAATCAGCCGTCACCGTTTTGCTTGTTGATTTTTTAGAATCTCTCACTTGCGTCTACGTCGAGTGTCCGTGCCTTAACTTAAGACTTAAAATTTGAGGGGTATTATAGTTAATTCTCGTTAGGTTTTTCTCGAGAAAGTGAAAAATTGACCCATGACCCTAGAAACACCAACCGTTGTTCATATTTCCCACGCATTCATTTTATTCAAAGTTGAGCTACAGAATCGTTTTGGGCACTAGATAAATTCTGGTTTTGACAGGAGAACTGCTACAATAATACAAAAAGCAAGGAAAAATTTCTTGTGTCTGTTTTCTCTTCCAGGCTGTTAACTCTATTTTCTTGACCCACAGGAAATATACATTTTGAATTCAATCTTTTTTCTTTTTTTTCTGCAGTAAAGGGACAGACCTTATTCCATGTAGAAAATAGGGTTGAGCCCAGTTAAGATCTCTGGCGTCTTCTTTTTCTTCTTTTTTGATTGATTGTTACCCGCTTTCTCCTCAGAGATAAATAATGCATGAGATTTCGAGCTTCGGAGAAAGTTTTTTTTTTGGTGGATTGGCCATAGAATTTTTTAGAAAAAGAAAGGGCAGTATTTCTCGCATAAAATTATGGAAACATTTTTTTTGAAAATTCCAAGCCAGTAGCCCTAACCCAACCCCTTGAAGCCTAAAACCCTAACCGGGGGCCTTAAAACCCTGACTCCCATACATGGTGTTCCAACCCGCACACCCACCACTTGTTTGTCACTTAAAAACCACAGGGTCATGACTTTTTTTGCACACGGTGCTGACCAGGAGCATGCGCTTTTACTCAACCACGCTGATTTGCAAAACTTTCAGTTTTTTGTAAAAGTTTTCCAAAAAATTCACGAAAAATCACATTTTTTGGTCCTAGTCAATTTAAAAGATTTCCTGTTTCCGCCTCCTCTGAGTTTTTATGCTGTTTCAGAAAAATTACAAAATGATATTTGACCCAACGAAATAGGAGTTACGAGCACACGAATATTAAAATATTAATTTTCATAGGCGTTAACTCACTCAAACAAAGATCTCAATTACAGAATATTTCAACTTTGTTATAGTTATTATTTTCTAACTGAAAAAGTTATGATCCAATTTTATCAGAAAAAAATCAAAGTGTTGAACAATCAGAACATTTTAATTTTCCGTTTTTTGTGACTGGAATTAGTATAATTTCAATCAATTAATGTTAATGTTAAATTAATTTAAAAGAATAAGTTATAAAGTTTGCTTTAATTAGACCAAATGAGCTTAGCTTGTCATGCTGACGGTTGGGGGGTTGTTAGTTAAGTGATAAATTGAATTAGTTTCAGATTATAAAATCAAAGTGTTGAACAATCAGAACATTTTAATCTTCCATTTTTTGTGACTGGAATTAGTATAATTTCAATCAATTAATGTTAATGTTAAATTAATTTAAAAGAATATGTTATAAAGTTTGCTTTAATTAGACCAAATGAGCTTAGCTTGTCATGCTGACGGTTGGGGGGTTGTTAGTTAAGTGATAAATTGAATTAGTTTCAGATTAGAAGATTTTGGTGCGATTAATTTAAGTTTGAAAGGGAATGGCAAGGACATTTAAATTTAAGTTTTTTAAAGCTAAGTTTAATGTTACTTAATTATTAATGCTAAATTTTTGGGAAATTAAGAAATAGTTTCCTGCGTTTGAGGAGTCTAGTTTAATTATCTCTGAGAATATAGTTAATATGCTCCAAATTACAGAGAATGAACTGAAATAGAAAGCTTTTGTTAAGGAAAATTTAAATTTAATTAATTGTAAGTTAAAATATTTAAGGAGTATTAAGTTTACTATAGAATTAACTCAGAAATTCAGTATATATCGTCCTTGTTCGAAAATTAACTAAAACAAATTTAGAATAACATTAGAAAAAGTGAAATCAGTCAAATAAAATGTTCAACGAATAATATTAATTTCCAGTATGATTTGCAGATTTTTTTTTTCCATTTTTAAACGCAAGTTCAAGAATTTAAACCAAACTACGCAGATTGCATATTTTATACTCCTAAAAATTGTTGACATAGGAGCCAGATATTTCTTAAAATTTTTCGTGAAAATTTCGAGAACATTACAAATGTAAAATTTATAGTATATAACCAAGACGTGCCCGTCCTGGGACGGGCTAAATACATCTGTGACACAAGTTTCTACATAATCAAGGTTTACATGCGCATATAGCATTAAAACCCATAGGATTTATTCTGTCCTACCCGCTAAAAAAAATTCGTCTACTCACAGGGAGGTGGCACGAAGTGAAGCTCTCCGAATCCGGTTCAACTTAATACATATACCGTGACCTCATATGACGCCCAATTTTTCCTCGATTTTCACTCACAAAATTGGCACAAGTTTCAGAAAATAAAAAAATTAAAAATCGTTGTGATTTAACGTAGGGTTTTCGCGTTTTTATGACGGCCCCCTTGCCAAAGTTTCGGAATTCGGAAATTCTATATTGCTTTCAACCCTTCGTAAAATTCTTTTGAGTGGCGGAATCTTTGAATTTAGCAGATTTAGTTTGCACATTAAAACCCCGAAAACCCTATGTTAAATCACATAAGGGTTTTGAATTTTTAAGTTTTTTTTACTTTTCGCGAATTTTTTGGGTGAAAGTCGAGGAAAATTGTAGGGTAATGTGAGGTAACGGGTAGTGAATGTACGGAGTTTTGAAAGTTCCGTGTTAGTTTTGGTTTAATACATGGTGTCCCAACTTTAAGAGGGCCGTGGGGAAAGTCTCTTATGGGAGTTACATGTTAAAAGAGAAAGTCGGGGCCTCTTAAAGTTGAAAAACCCTGTATTTGGAGCGGGTATTTAAAATTACTTTTGAACCATATGTAAATCATAACGGCAAGAAGCGCTGGTCCATTTAGTTACATAATGAAGTTTAGCATTTTTAAAAAGTGTTCTGGATTCTTCAGGGGCGTATTTATGCGCAAAAGTAAAATTAATTAATTCGTCTTTTTCTAAATGAATTTCTGTATCCGTTTCCCCTTTGACATCTTTATAGAGCAGCTTCTGTTGAGCAATTGATTTGTAAAACGATTCTACGCGCCCACCCTCCCGATTATATCGTATATAATATTCAAATTTGGAAAGGTCAAAGAAATCTTGCTGATTCAAAATATTATTCACATTCTGGAGACCATTCAAACAAAAATTTGCTTGGATTCCTGCAGGGTCATCATACGCTAAAAAAATTTCGTTGGGGTCATTACGCCGATCAATTCCAATGATCCAACAATCCCCATCATTGAGATATGGATTATAGCTGGCGAGGAAGTCAGCAGCATCACTCCGGGTTAAATTTCCAATAGAAGATCCAATCCATAGAAGAATTTTTCGCCGATTTGGGGGCAATTGCTTCAAAAACTCCCGCCCATCTTCATAAGTTCCTAGGAGGCCGGCAGTTTCAATATTTTTATATTTTTTCAAGTTCAGCAGAGTCTGGAATTCATATTTTTTTCGTTTTACGTGTGTGTCGCTACGTTTAAAAAAATTTGGACCACAAACACAAAAATTACCCTCTCGAGTTCATCTTTGACCAAATCAAGGCCGTAGTATTGAATATTTTCTCGTGTCTTTTCCAACGCATCCAATAAAATTGAAGTTTTGAGTAGGGACCTGCGACCATCGTGAAAAAAATGTCCAATTAATTTTTACTGTTAGACTTTCACCGTGAAATTCACGTAACCAATTCTCAAGAATTATATTCTAAAAATTTGTGAAAAAAATTCTATTCTATGAACCTAAATGTGAACGGAAGCCGTGACTGACTTGGGGTTTCTATTTTAGAAGTGACAGATTTGTGGAGTGTTTTCTTCATTATTGCTATATAGCCAAACAAGCCCGTCTTAGGACGGGCTGGATACAAAAAAGTGTAAAATAAGTTGTGTGCCAGTATCCATCCCGACCTAGAAAGGGCTTGTTTAGCTAGTCTAAGTAAATTTCAAATGCCAATTCGACCCTAGAATGTCTAGTTGGCTCGCTCGCTGCGCTCGCTCGCCAATTTTTTTGTTAAATTGTGAAATTAAATGTTTTGCAAAATTGGTGGTTGTAAGGAAAGAGACGCTATGCCTCCATTGATTTATTTTACTTTCTTTTGAGAAGTTGTCAAAGAGTTAAGTTGTTGAGGAAGAATGCAGAGGGATGGGGCAGAGAGCGAAAAAGTTCACTCTGTGGCCTGTGGCTTAAGCTTCACAGGCTCCCTTGTTGAGAAAAGGACGAAACTGACATCTCATTTCATCACTTCATTTCATCACCTCATTTTTTTTGATCATTATATATATTAATGCCTTATTTTTACCCGACCTTTTGACCTTATATTGTTGACCCTATATTTCTCTTACCCAGCTCCGAGTTCGATGATTATACTTTCATTTGGAATGAGCGCCGCTATTTGATGACCATATACATTTAATATTTCCTTCTCATCTTCTAGTATATAATATTCTTTTACATTATCTAATTCTTGAAATAATTCCAGTCCTCTCTTGTCCCACATAATGAGACCAGGGACGCGTTTTTGTTGACCAGCGGGTTGATTTAACCCGTCCAGAATTAATTTTCTGAGACCGTGGGAGTCTCTAGATGTTGTGTTGTCATTTGACTCAACTTCGGCCGAATTTAGCTGAATGTCAATAATTTTAGGGAAAATATTGGCGATCTCCATTCCGTAATTTCTAAAAACACAAAGAAAATTTTAAACTTTACAATTGTGGTATTTAATAACTTGGTCAGGAGTGGGTATGTTCTTAATTAACTTACAACTCTTCCCTTGGCTTGATTGTTTAGTTAAAACTTAACTTTTACTTCTTTTCTGCCTGTTGATAAAAGCAGCACTGACTCAATGATAAAGAACCACAATTTTTATTTTTAAGGGTAACCATATATTACCGTATTGTGCCAAATATCTGAAGAATTTCAGCTTTTAAAAAAATATAGTTTTGGCTTTTGTAATTAAGACCTTACTTGAGCAGTTGGACATAATTCCCTGAGCCTTATTTGGAATCGTACGGTGAGTTATAGTGGCCTCTGAAAAATTTAACAAGTTTAACTTGTTTGAAAATTTTACGACTTTTTCAATTAAGAAAACTGCCGCTGCAGGTACCATAAATAAAATGGAAATTAAATATACAGGGCGCCACATATATACACATCCCCCTCCCATTGCAGCCAAAACGGCTGTTCAGAAAAATCCAGGATGCGCAGTCAAAAATAAGTAAGCTCAAAACTAGAATATGCCCTGTACAGATTTGAGCCTCTATTAGGTGTTCGACTACAAAAAGCCCACGTAGCACATTGGCTTAGTGCGTCTCTCCGGGATAGAGAACGTTGGTTTCCCACCGGGCTTACCTTTTTGTAATGGATCTACCTTGCCTATCTGTCGGATCTTTACAGCCCATTTTTACAATAAAATTTTTAACGCGCATGCGCCAATTACATGGAATCGCGCTAATTCGGCGTTTCTGTGTGGGTTAATGTAAAGGAGAAGAGTTGAGAGTGAACTAAAAAAAAATTCTTTCTTCTTTTCTCTTTCCAGCGACACCTTTAAAAAAAAACATCCGAATTTGCGCGATATGATGTCCTTGGCACATGCGCGTTAAAAAAAGTATGCTGAAAATTGGCATATTCTCTGTACGTTAAAGGAGAGGAGGTGATAGATATAATATCGTACCACCATGCGCACCGCTCAGGCCTCATCAGGCCCATTGCATTAACTCCATAATACAGTTTTACTGTGGCATATTCTAGTTTTGAGCTTAGTTATTTTTCAGTTCACTTCCTGGATTTTTCGGATCAGGCCTTTTGGCTCTGAAGAAAAGCTCGTGTGCCAATAGGGACGCAAAATGACTTTAATCGTTGATTAAAACTGCCAATTAAGTTGGACTTTAAAGAATTGAAACTTTAAGTAAATTGCCAATTGTATTGGACTTGGAATTTCCCAAAAGTAGACAGAAGGAGTTTACCTTTGCGTTACAAATTTCCCTTGTTTGGAAAAACAACCTGTTATTGGCCAACAGGGTGGCTCAACACAGGAAAAGAAGAAACAAGAGCAAACCAAATGTCCTGGGTTACCGTAGGTTA
>JABASL010000836.1:0-13616 GCA_019775825.1 Neanura muscorum | reverse complement strand
ATAAAAAAAATTGTACCCACCCTGTACTTCATTTCACATTCACCTGATCTACATTTTTTTTTATTCCTAAGGAGTTAGATCCCGAATTAGGTTGAACTTGCAGAGCTTACTCTGGATTCATGTGACACAAAAACACGTGTATTGGTGTAGTGTTTTGTAATTTAATTTGGATTATTAAACCATAAGAGGTATTTCCTTGGAATATAACCTTTCCAGAGGTCAAAGGTCATGAACGATGGATGAGAGCGCAGTAATATAGATTTAGGGATTCCACTGTTTTGAAATTGAGCGTCTGTATTCTTATCCTGATTAAAGATCAAGTGAGACCCAATTCTGGATTCATTAGGACAGTCATCCAATTTTTTTTTTAAATTTCTATAGACAGAATTCAAGATACACGTGTAACTATTAGGGTTCCACTTTAAAACACTGAACAATTGATCCATGAAAAAATGTGCTGGCACTTTTTATTGTAAACATGGATTCTCATGTTGTGGCATAAATTACAGGAAGCTAATGAGAACAAGGCCTAAGGAGGGTCACAAAAGGTCAAATTTTGAAACATCATAGCATCCCAATATTCTGAAGAAAAGCAAAATTCTTTGAGATGAATGAAAAGGGTTCACGGTTCAGGCAGCGAAAAGTTTTTAAAAAAAAGATGGGCCCCAAATTACAACCATTCATAAGACAAAAATAAACACAAAAGTGGACAGAATTTTCGTCTGAATATTTCTGTCTTGGAAATTTTAACTCTAGCAAACAAAACCCTTCACTGCTCATGCCATCTGAGCACAATAGTTACAATCAGAATACCATACCATATTTTATTCCAGTGTCACTTACTGCCACACCATTCTAGAGAATGTGGCAAGTGAAATGATGGATTTTGAAATTTTAGAAAAATTTTAACTTTAAGATAATTTAGTTAATCATACGTAAGTCTTAAAAATCTTAAAATGTCGAGAAACGATGCTTGAGGTAGGCCTAAATGGCGCCTATAACGAGTTTTGACCATAAGCCTACCAGTTTTTTGTAATATAAAATTCAACGTTTCGTCTCGACTGTTTTAAATTTGTACAATGGAAACAGCACGGAAGTTGGCCTATTTTAATTGGCTTAAATGTAATACTTATAGTCAAATAATCGGTATAAACTTTACAACAAGCTCTAGTAAACCTTTTAGTTGAATGATATAAATTTTCAGAAGTGATAGTATGCTATCCATATTAGCCTGGAATTATTTCAAAAATTTTTAGTTTTTGTGAAAAGCTGATGGGCGCCCCTAAATACCTTGATAAGGAATACTGCTGAGTTTGCAAAGAATTAGATGTTTCTTTTTATAGATACGTCGAACAACGCTGTGATATTGCTCAACGTATGGGTTCCCATGTAGAAAAAAATGTGCGTTAGACGCAAACAGTTTATGCGTATCTGGATCGCATCAAAATGGGACAGTTTGTACGCAGATATAGCATGCAAACTCTATTCCGCATAGGAGAGTCTGCGTAGTGAGTACGCATATTTTTGAAAAAAAAAACGTCAACCCAACTCAAGCAGTCACCCATCCAACCCTCCGCCCTGCCCAATGTGCCTTAACTTCTCAAGCGAGCCTTATTTAGACCATAGACCTATCCTGCGCTGATGTGAATATCTATGGAAAGAAAGAAAATATGTGTTTCATAATACTTTACATGCGTCGAATAGTTTACAATTTAATTAACACTTTTAGCTATTCACTAAATTAAGTAATAAATTAATTAATTTAGTGTTAATTAAATTTATACGTAATTATTATAAACTCTGTTTAATAAGTTTTGAATTTAAGAAATAGCTACGAAATTAACCTGTGTATTTTAGTTTGAAATTTACACTTCAAAATAGTCTTAAAATTGAAAACAATGAATCGTAGTTAGTTAACTCCAAGTACAGTTAAGTCAGTTAACTTTTGCAAGACGACTTAAGCCAACTGTAGGGTATTTCGGGGGGCCGGGATTAAAACTAATCTTAAAAGTTGAAAATAATAAATGATAGTCAGTTACTACGATTACAGTTAAGTCTAGTTAACGTGTGCAAGACCAGTTACGAGTCAACTATGGGATATTTTTTGGCCGGGAGGTTAAAACTCATCTTAAAAGTTGAAAATAATGAATCGTAGTTAGTTAACTACGATTACAGTTAAGTCTAGTTAACTTTTAGTAGGCGACTTACCACCCCACTATAAGGTATTTTGGGACGCCGGGGTTGAAAATGATCATAAGAATTAAAAATAATGAGTCGTAGTTAGTTAACTACAATCACAGTTAAGTCTGGTGAACTTTTAGGTCAATTAAGTAAAAAATTAAATACATACTTTGAAATACTGCAGTATTTCAAAGTATGTATATGCAATTGACAAAACCAAATTGTTATGGAAAGAACTTTTTAAATTAAATTATTATATTATAGAAAACTTAGCGAGTTAACTGTGATTAATCGTAATTGTGCTTTAAAATTGAAACCAATTTTAATTTTAAGTGCTATATCACTAGTCGATAAAAATGCTCTTTACGCATCAGTATTCACTAAACCTTACGCATTTTGCATGCTCAACATTATTGCGCATACACTCGCAGGTTTGGCTACGCGTTTTAAGAAACTCATTTTCCCTACGCATCACTACTCATAACTGAGTCCGCATGAGGCCATGATGCGTACTGATAATGTCTCAGTACGCATCAATACGCTAAATCTTTTCCACATGGGTACTTGCCATGAAGACGCAATTAGGGTTCCAAAGTGACGCTAAGTGAAAAAATCGTTGATACATATGTATGGCGATCCCAATAATGCGAGAATAGTGATGACTAAGAGAAGAAGGTAATGCGAGGCAGATTTCTTTGGATCGACAAGCTGACGTCGATAGGGGAATTGTAGGAATAGGAAAAAGACATTAGCGAAATATTCGACAAGGTGATTCCGGCAACCTGCTTCCTATTAATCTCATGTCCAGGTTCAAATGTATCAGGGCCGTAGCCAGGATTTTACTTCGGAGGGGGTCCGAAATTTAAAAGCGCAAAACATGTAGTCTATATGTGGCCATAGAAGCCCTGACCTAAAGTTAATACCTACAACGGAATTCAGAAATATCGGTGCGCATAAACCGAACCGTTGCCGACAACCGTTAATATTGAGCGTCGTCGTCAATATTGGGCGTCGTCTACCCGATTGACCTGTAGTTTTATCAAATCAGTTTTGCAGGGTCCAACTGAAATTGCAGCTCCTGCAGCCATCAGCCTCCTGGGAGGTCAATTTAGGGTATTACAGGAAATGGATTACATTCTTCCTTTTTTGTACCATCGTTGATATCGGTGCTACCCGAAAATTAAGACCTTCTATACTGAATTTTTGGATGCGTTGGTGGGTTGTCCGTGGAATGCTTAGGAATTCCCCGGCTATCATGAGAGTGTTGTGCAAGCCACTGAGCAGGTTTTGGGTTCTCACACTGTCCCTAACCTGGCAGGGACAGGATCACTGGTGTACGAAAATTCCACGCAACCACACCGTATTAGCTCAAGCACCATACATCGCTCCAAATCTTGAATTTATGCTCTTCCATTCCGTCCCGTGACAGGGACCGCGCACCTCAGCTAAACGTATAAGACCGACCCAGATCGGGCGGGCAAGAAGCACCCTCGCGATACAATCACTCTCAGGTGGGCCTTCGCGCCAGGACACCAGGAAAAGTGTCCCAGCCTTTAATTTTTTCCTGAGGACCTGATTTGAGACCGGCTTGGGTGTTAAATGGGGATCTCAAATTGACCGTTTTTGTCCCCAATACGCACCTTTGTCCCCTGACTGTCAAAATCACGTTACTTCTGGAAAGACGACTAAAACGTTAGTTTGAAAAGCTCAAAGCCGGTACAAGTTAGGTTCACGGCCTGTGATTCGGTGGCATTCAAATTTTAAGCAGGCACTTAGCTTACTCGGTTTGGAAACAAATTTGAAGTCTTCCGAACCCGTGTTCTATGTTATTTCCATAAATGGTACAATAAAAGCACAATTATGATTAGAAGAACGAACGAATTCTCAATCGTTGAGAAATTGGAATGCAAATAATTTTGAGTGAAAACATTGAACGAGGGTTTAGTTTTGTCATTAACTTCCTTTTCCCTGTTTAATACTTTCGGAATTATTCGAATTTTGAAATATTTTCTCAGAAACAGGAAGACTTTAGATATCGCTTTTATATCTAGTGTAAGAGTAAACATTTCGGAGGGGGTCCGGACCCGGTGGACCCATTCCTCCCTACGGGCCTGAAATGTATTCTTATACTCAACATTGTTTCCATCACCAACTCCAGCAGGACTAGCCAAAAACTCTGACAAATGACAAAAGGGAAAAGATGTAATGGAAAAAGTGGGTTTGAAAATTAATTCGAAACAAACTACATGGTTTGGAAAATATATGTACGGTGAAAACGAAAAAAGCCATTTTCCGAAAAAGTAAAAATACGATGAAAGGTTTTGTTTTTTAATACAAAGAAACAAAAAATAAATGAAAAAGTTCTGTTGTTCTTATGTTGACTTTCTCCGTAGGGGCCTTCAGTCTCAGAATGAACTCTGTGTACCAGATTTTGATTTCTCCCAAAAGTTTTGGAGATTGTGGGACAACTCCGCTTAAAAACTAGACAAATTTATTAGTTTTATACAACTCATTTATGGAAAATTTCGTCTGCGGGCTAGTCCTCATTAAATTATGGAAAGTTATTTTGTAGTTTTGTTTTGTCTGTCTGTCATCATCCGGATTGTATTAAATACATTTTTGTTTGTTGTTTGCATTTCTCCAACATTTCTACGCCTTTTCGACATCGGTGTTTTAAAAAAATTTGAAAATTTGATTATCATAGATACTGTAACGTCCACGTCCTGTTCAAAGCTTGGATATGTTCGTGTCAATAATGTCAAGAAGGAAATTAAACTTGTGTGCTAAAGTTTGGGATGAAACATGCCTTTCCATACTTCTTTTGCCTCGCATAAAATTCAAACTATTTGAATTCAAAGTATGAAATCGTGGCGCGCTTTCGTTGAAAGTAAATTTCTTCGCCTTATTGAATTTAAATCCGGCTTCACTTTGTACTTTATTGAAACTCTATTTAAAAGTGAAGTTTCCCGCCATCCGCCTAAAACGTCAAACTAAAATTAGGTCTCGAATTTTTTAGAAACTGGCGTCCGTTTTCTACAGACTTGAGTGAAAGGCAAACACGTTTTGAAATTCTTTCAAGATACTGAACTTTTAAAGTTGACATTTATTACTGGGAAGTACATGGATGAGGATGTTAAATAGCAAAGTAAAAATTTAGTGCAAGCTCCGCTTGCATGCAAATTAGCATTTCCAGAGATGGAAAACACGAGCCGGTTTTGCATTGAGGGAGAATGACGGACAAGGAAGTTAAAATGTCTGAGTTTGTTAGAGAAAATTCTTTTGGCCTTTTTCGTGTTAGCTGCGTTGAGATAAATAGAAGCTCACTTCACTTTCCCATTTCCGCCAAGGAAGGAGAAAGTTTCCTCCCTGTTGTTAAGGAAATGTTGCCAAAGGAATAGAGTTTGGGAAAAATTCAATTGTATTTGCTCTTAAACTATTGTAGTCCTGGGTAGAAGAAAATAAAAAGGAAAAGTTGTAGAAAGCCAAAGGGTGGGGAATGGAAGTAGTAGTGAAAGTAGGGGTCAGCTCAACACACACTATTTTTGTATTCATGAACAAACTTGGGGGAAGTATAACTTTTTTGGGAGCAAGGACAGGTAACGAATATAGAGAAGTTTTTACTTCAATGATGAGCTTTTCACTAAAGTATAAGTAGTAGTGAAAGTAGGGGTCAGCTCAACACAAACTATTTTTGTATTCATGAACAAACTTGGGGGAAGTATAACTTTTTTGGGAGCAAGGGCAGGTAACGAAAATAGAGAAGTTTTTACTTCAATGATGAGCTTTTCACTAAAGTAAGTGCTTTTTTGTATTCACTTTTGCCATATACAGGATATACTAGACTAATCTTTTCCCCTTATATAGATTCAAAATTTTGGCCTGGCTAAATTTGCGATCATTATTGCTAAACCTGAACCTAAACAAAGTACTTTACAGATTAATGCGTTGTATTGGTTTGCCCAGTTAAATTTGGCGAGAGCCTACCCTGCGCTGGGCGAAAAACCCAGAAAACGACCGAGAAAATTTTGGGTTAGGTTTAGGTCAGTAGATTTGGGTATTGGCCTATTTTTTCCATAATACTGTTATAGTACAGGGTGCCACATAAGGATTTACTACTCCTTTGCAGCCCAAACCACCTGACCTGAAATTAAGTGTCATATAACAAATTGGTCGTATGTTCAAATTTTGTCTCATAAAAACATTAGCCCGACACGGCAGCACATTTACCGATATGACGTGTTTTACTTCTTCAAAATGAAAAACTATGTTTGCGTGTGCAACGCTTTAAGAAACTCGACTCATTTCCTGTCAACTTTTCGTTTGCATAAATTTTTTTGTTTTAATTTTTTTTTGATTATTGTGAAATTGTTTGTTTGTGAGTCAGGGAGAAAAATTTGAATGATTGACTACCCGCGTTTTTTGTTTTGAGAAATTGATAGACAATGTGTATGAGATTCTTGACGGATTGCAAATGTAATCATGATTCTTTATTTTTAAGAAGTAAAAGTCGTTTTATCCATAAACGTGCTATCGTATCGGGCTGACAACATTTGAAAATAAGATCAGTTTGCTATACGGCAGTGTAATTTCTGGCCAGGTGGTTTGGGTTGTAGGGGGCAGTGAATTCTTATCTGGCACCCTGTAGTTGAGTAAAAAAAATGTTTATAAAGCATGACCCAAAGCAAGAACCAAAAGTTCGACTTAAAAGGGAGCATACCTAAAGGACCCGGAGTGATTCCTCGACATTCTTATGTACGTTATTTTGTAAAAATATGTAAAAATTTTCATAATAAAATTAGGTGCTGAGCGCTGACTATCTCATATGAAATTTTGAAAAAAATTTCCCAGTGTTCCAAAATTTCTTTCTACGCAATTGAATCACTGACATCTAATCATGGAAATAATTTATGGTTCTGCAAAAACGGTGAGACTGTAAAATCTTTATCTTTTAGAGGAAACTTTTTTTTCGGGCAATTTCGATAATCTCTGATTTTTGTTATAGGAGTTGCTTAACCGTGGAAGAGGCTACAGGCAATAGTATTGTAGTATAGGCGCGGGTTGGGGAGTTTCCTGGATTACCAGTTTTCGCCGGTGAGGGGGTAGTTCATCATTCCCCGTGGGCATATTTCCATTTACCACCGGATACGGCACTCGTTCTAACTTCACGCACATTGAGGCACACATGTGCATCGCACCTTTCAGCCCGCACTTAGGTGCGAAATCCTCGCACCGCACCTCCCATAAAGTGCGGTGCGTTGCGATAGCCAAATGTAGGGTGCGAAATGCGGGGTTCGCCGCACCTTCGTACCTTTTTCGCACCCCGCACCGCACCTTGTAAGGTTAAGAGATAGGTTATTCAAAAATCATGGTGCGGTGTTGTGCAATAGGGGTCGAAGTGCGGGTGCGGTGCGGTGCGTTCAGAATTTGCAAAGTGCGGAGTGCGAGGTGAAATGTAATTGTCACGAAATGTGTGACACGGAAAATTAAAGCCGACTTGGCGAAAACAAAACGACAAAAAGAGAAACTGTGGTCGAGGAGGACGACGAGTCGAGATGTGGAGGAGGCAGATGACGGACACGGAAAGCATATTTCCATTTACCACCGGATACGGCACTCGTTCTAACTTCACGCACATTGAGGCGGAAATTTTTAGGTTTCAGGCGCGAAATCCGTTTCAAATTTTTGTTGAAAAAAAAAACATAATACAAAAGTTATCAATATTTAAAAGCAAATTTTTTTCTTCTGTTTACTTACTACTTTGTATTATTTTGACTTGTTTTAAAATACTTGTTCACTTAACTGACAGAAGTTGACTAAATAATCGAAATGTCAAAGTTTCCCCGTAAGTCTGCGGAAACTCACCAACTAATAAATACAAATATTGAAGACTATTTACAACATGTTCCTAAAGATGTGGAGCATAGTCACACTGCCAACGATTCTACGGTCAGACTAGCCCTTTGTACCAAGGCTGAGTTTGACGATTGGCTTCAAGTTTTCTCGAACAACTCGGCATCTTACTGGAGCGTGGAAAGGACATTTCCAAATCGTCAAAAATATGCGGTTAGTATTCACATTTGATAACAAACATATTCGACAAACGACTCAATATCATGCAAATTCTGCTAGATTTTAAGATTAACCGCCTGAAACGGTAATATCTTTTATGTTTATTTGAATATTGAAAACATATGACAATATCAGCAAAAATGTGCATGGTTAGAATTTACTCACACTTAATGCTCAGATTTCAATGCAGGTTTTTGTGCTAAACACAATCTCTCAAAAAAAAGTTGCAAAACTGCAAGTTCAAATTTCATGCAATTATTGAAATTTAATCAGTTTAGACGAAAACTATCATTAAAATATCGGGCCACGCCCCTAAGTTAAAAATTTTCTACGTATTTTAATCTAATCCGTGTACGATTTTATTTATGGCGTAGTACCGCGTTGATTTGGCGTGCCACTTGAGCCATGCAAATGTGAAACCTGGAACTAAAAAAAACTAAAAAAGTTTTGTGTCCTGCCAGGTTTACTGTGCTGATAAAACGAATTACTAAAGGTAGTAAGCATTATTTAACAATTTAATTATGTACATTGAGTAAATTATAATGTTATTTTGTAGATACTTGCAAAAAAGACCGGCTTTTACCTAAATTTCCAATGTTTTTAACATTTCGGGGAAACCATAATCACTCGGAGACAAATGCAGCAGCATTGTTACTTCTGCCTGTATCCTCTAACACTAGAGAAGCCTTCCACAACTATTTTCAGGAATAGTTTTCCCCTGCATTAGCCATTAGGCATCACGAGGAGGAAATCGAGGTAAGCAGTGTAATCTAGCAGAAATACGAAATACAATGAAATTTGAATTAATTATTCTTCTATAGCTTACGAAATCCTTGGAAGCTTTGAGCGACGCTAGAATAAATCCGAAGAGGAGGAGTGTGTACCACATGCATGAGCAGTGGCGACAAACAAATCTTGGGGATTTTGGGGGTCAAAAAATGATAGATATCCTTCAATTTTATAGTTAACTGTCAACACGCAATTATACGAGGAAATTTATCCAAAGTCACAACAAACTGAGTAAAAATGTTGTTCTCTAAATAAATTCTTTATATTTCATATGTTTTAAGTGTGCTTCCTTTTTCAAACAAAATTTGAAAAGGAATTCGCGCCGAAGGTGTAAGCCAAGATTTATTGTCTCAAATTTGTCCAAAAGAGAACGAGTGCCGTATCCGGTGGTAAATGGAATTATGCTGGGAAGTGAGTGAGTGAGCCCTGGACTGGAAGTGATCTTCCTTGAGATGGAATCTTCTCGATCTTTTCTGTTCGTTCGTTTTCTGTCTTTCGGCTCTTCCACTGGGCTAAGGGTACGTTCACAAATTACGCAATCACGGAGGTGGGGGGGGGGGTCCCGTGGTGGGGGGGGGGTCCCGTGGGTAAAAGATGACAGTAGATGACGTTGTGGGTGGGTCGGTTTCAAGATAGATGATATCATCTTTTGAAAAAGAGAGATTTCTTAGAAAAGTCTTAGAAAATGTGTCTAAAAATCAAAATGTTATAATCCTTTTTTGAAAAGGCGTTTATTGATCCTTTAGTAGACCTTTTTTTAAAGCAAATTTCTCTACATTTTATCCCAGCAAAGGAATTTAGCTTTCTTCCCACTTCTACAGGAGGTATAGTGACTTTTTACTAAAGCTTACGTCCTAAAATTAGAATATACTGCATGGATGCTGGCACACAAATTATTTTACACCCAAATATTCTATATACTTTTAATCTAATATGCTATTTATGCTGTTTATTAGTGTACAGGTTGTATTCCACAACGTTTAGATACTAAGGTTTTAGCTACATTCTCTACAGAAAAAAAATACGGAGTGATTCATTGGAATGAAATCAGCATGAATGCAATTCCATGAACAAGATTATCCAACATGGTTAATTTTGCTTCACCTTCCATGTAATAAAACATGCCAACCTTTGATTTCAAGCATGGCATAGACTTTATCATTTTACGCACATAAGGTTTATCATTTTCCGATGAAAACTTTATAAAATTCCCGGAAGCTGCAAGCATTTCCGATGACACATTATAAATTTTTGACATTGCAATAGCACATGGCAAAACCACGATAATAGTGCTAATAACAATCACGCCAATACAGGTTAACATTATGCGCCCAAGAACGGATCGAAGAAAAATAAGAGCATAAATGGCCATAGAGAAGCCACTTAACGCCACGAGCTTGATGACTGGCACCAACAATGAGCCAAAAACTGTATTGTGAAGGTGATTCAGAAGTTGCATGCTTCGGTAGATGAGTAAAGTCGGCATTGGTTCATAGTTCTGTTTGTTAGGATTTTTTCTACCCTGTTCCCTCCAGTTCTCTCTGAAATTTAAGTGTAACAACATTATTAAGACTGAGCTCTGCGAATGTCTTTATGGGAACAGTCAGTATGCCCGTCTGTTTGTCTGTTCGCGCTATAACTTTCGAACGGGTAGACTTTTTTTACAAATATGTTTGCAGAATTAGGTTCTGGGGTTTAAGGTGAGGTTGTTTAGATTAGATTAGATTTTAGATTTTAGATTTAGATTTTAGATTAGAGCCCATTAGAAGATGGGCTCTAAGGGCCTACCCCTTCAAGGGCCTTCATATTAGAGATCTCCCTTGTCATTTTTGAAACCCATTTCATAAGGGGTATTTATTAGGCGCCATGTGTAAATTTAAACTCGAAACATGGCTCCAAGGGACCAGCCCTTCAAACGGTATCACATTAGGGCCTTTTCGTGGGATGGACTTAAAAATAAATTTTTTTACAGTGTTATATTCTAGGGGTAAATCATGCACCTAAATTCGAAATTTAGCTCTAAGGGCCTACCACTTCAAGGGACTTCTCACAAAAGCTTTCTCGTGTGTTAGCATTTTTTAAATCGGGTTCGATGGACGTTTATTTGGCGTCCTTTGTGACTACAAATTTGAAAAATGGCTTAAGTAATCGGCCCTTCAAAGGGTTTTACATTAGGGCCTTATTGGGATGGGGTTTTTGAAAATGTTTTTGCAGGGTTATGTTCTAGGGGTAAATCTTGATATTCGAATATGGGCTCGAAGGGCCTGCCCATTCTGGGGGCTTCTCATAAGAACTCCCCTGTGTGTTTACATTTGTGCAATCAGTTTATTTGGGGGCGTTTATTACGCGTAAATTATTATGTAAATGGACATTAACTATTATTAAATTACCCAATTTTTTTTATCCAGAACGTGAGGGTTTGAACTGATGGAATAAAAACTGCCCCTTCAACTGCCACGTTACTTCCGGAAAAAAGGAATGAAAGAGCAACAGTGGCATGATACAGTATTCCCCACGGGAAGTAACTCATAGTATCCCACGTTCTCCACACGCAAATAAAAACCGGTGGTGGGCCAAGGCATACAAGTCCAATAACACAGACCAGGTAGAATGTGTCGAACCAACTTCCAGGTACAAATGGAGACCCGCAATATTTTGTTCCTACACATGTTAACAATATTAGAAATTATTTAATATTAAGTACCCCCAAAGCACGACGGTAGTCGAATGAGATGCATGCTACAGTAAACAAGATTTCTATTTGGCGTATAGATTTCAAACAACTTATATTCGCCTTAGCATAATTTCTTCTAACTCTACAGCTTGGATTTAAATTTAACAATAATTTTGCGACTAACCAAATTTTCGGTTAAGTTTCGCCACCTCGTTGCCCAATTTAATAAATTCTTCTGCATATATTCTCATCGTTAGAATCATTGCACTTCCCGCAAATGATGCCAAACTCAAAAGGCTGCTCAATACGGCCCTCTTTTCCATCGATGTGGAAAATTCGATATTTGCCATTCTCGCAAAATAAATCAAATTCCCAAGGTTCACTGTTAGAGAAGCCATAATCAAAGTATCGCGGACGTAACTTTGGTGATAGCGAAGGGTTTCCTTGACATAAGTAAATGGTACCAGCCCCAACAATGACGAAATTGACAACACAGTTTTAAAGATTTGATACCGTTTTTCACTGAACATGGCGAAGTATATTTTATGCAGTCGAGTAATAAAATTCCAACCAGAGAATTCCCTTTTCTGATTGGTAGTGGGAACAATTTTCTTTTGTTTAAATACTTACTTTTTGAGGCTTATTTGCTTTTTGAACACCTGGGAATAATAAGCACATTGTTTGGCACACACATGCAAATTTTTTATGAGTGACAATTCATTACTTCGAGTGGACATTTCGGGGTACAACTTGTAAAAGTAAAATTATTGCAAATACGAAGCCTCGAATTAAATTTTGGGATTAAGAGGTTGGAACCATAAAACACAAACAGCAACAATATTAGGTTTGTTTGCCTTGGGTTAATATAGATTTAAGTCAGGTAAGCATTTGCTGTTGACAGAATTTTAAATTTGGAGCCGGTGAACAAAAACTCTGTTTTGGAAAAGGGCTTAGTACAACCTGTTTAAGGTGAATCCCTATGCAGGTGAGTGTTTTTGAGCCGAATTGTTCCAAAAATTAAAATAAGTAACTACTAGTTTTAATAATTCCAAACGCCCCATAATTATAAGATCATATAAGTAGTGCACCTCTGTTTTTGGAGTTCTCTAAGTTAACGCCCCGCAATTTAATGGAAAGAATCATAACTTAATTAGGAATTAACCTGCATATACGCTAAGGATGGCAATATTTCGAAATCCCCCTTTATTTGAAAATTCAAAATGGCGATGTATAACTACACCCAATCAATTAAAATAATTTAATTGTGTCCAGCTGCCAATTGTTGCAAGCCTGAGGTAATCGACGACAAGTTTACACCATTGCAAAAGAACGATGCCAAAATCAACAAAGACACAATAAGAATAATGTTACGCTTAAGTTGGAAATTAGCTAAAATCGATTTAAAAAAACAATTTTTTTTTAATTTTTAAAAATGTATCGATGACAAATTGCAAGGCCAAAATCGAATCCTATTGATTTCGAACAAACGCAGGAGCGTACTTTCGAATCACTGGTGTAAATGTTAACTTCGAGGTCAGAACTCTTCTTTTAACCTTGCCGTTTGACAGTTCGGCTGGAATTCATAACCTCTCTGCTTGAATAGTTATTGTTAACCTTTTTTTCCATTACTTTTGGTTGCATTCCTTGACCCTTGTGTCACTCTGTGATGGTTTGAAAAAATTGTATCCAGTTGACTGGCGCTGCTAATTTTGTGGTGATACAGTATTTAGCCATATTGGAATTTTGGTCTTAAAGTGTGAACTAATATTCGCGTGATGGTTTAGGTGAAAATTATTAGGGAAATTCAACATTCTCTTCTTAATGCACATGCGCCATCGGAACATATCTCATACCCCGCTCAAAAGGTAGTAAAAATACACTTTTGTCGTAAAATTTAAGTGAC
>JABASL010000835.1:0-13620 GCA_019775825.1 Neanura muscorum | reverse complement strand
TGATGTGAAAAGGTTGACCTCTAACCCTGACAATGTGTCATGTAATACCAGAGGGGGCGCTTGAACGATGTCCCATGTCAGTTCATTTTTATTTCGCCGAACATCTAGTTCAGAGAAACTTACACCCTCTGTAAAAATACTAAAAGCATATTTTCTTTCCCGAAAAACATTTTTTTGGGAAATATTTCGGAGGGGGTCCGTTGGACCCTATGCTGGCTACGCCACTGATTTTAGCAGTTAGTATCAATTATGTGAACCGAAAAAAATGCACTCTTGTGGCATATTTTCCAAAAAAAAAAAAAAAAAGAAGAACAATAGGGCTTGATGATAATCAATGTAAGTGGTCTCAACTAACCAAAACTTCAAATTAGGGAAATCGTCCAACTTAATTACATCAGTCAATTATTAGTTAACATTTGTAATTGGTGTAAAACCAATTTTTAAAAATTAAAAAAAAAACGTTGTAAAACGGTCAACTCATGCATCCATTCCTTAACCTCTATGCTCCCATTGAGTGAGTATGGCGCTGGGTTGGAATGCATTATATGAACTTCAAGGTCGTAAACCAAACGTTTGCTTTACGACCTTGGTGAACTTTGACCTGACTCACAGCACAATTAATAATTCTCAGGGTAGGAATAAGTTGGGTTTCGGAACAAAACGACACGATTATTTAAATTTTACATTATATTTAAAGTAATTAACTTTTATAATTACAGAAACAAAGTAAACCGAAGCTTACAATTATGGAAGAGTGCAAACAAAACTTGGCCCAAGAGGCCATCCCCCCTTTCACAAATGCCTAAAAACGTTTTTTCATGCCGAAACAAGCATAAGTAGCTTATTTTGACGTGGTTGAATCATAAAGTGTTCTATAGAAAAATTAAGGAAATACATGAAAAAGTCAGTGACATAAGTCAGTTTAGCATAAAATATTTTTTAAACGTTTTTTCATGTCGAAACAAGCATAAGTAGCTTATTTTGACGTGGTTGAATCATAAAGTGTTCTATAGAAAAATTAAGGAAATACATGAAAAAGTCAGTGACATAAGTCAGTTTAGCATAAAATATTTTTGAACTTTAGCCTAGACTTAAATTTTGTTTTGGCGTTCGTGCTGTGTCGTTTGAATTTCTAGTGTCCAGGCCCATTTAGATTTATTATCCAATGGATTTGAAAATGTGATTTTAATTCCAGGATTCCCGAGTTCCCAGTGAAGGGTCTCTTCGTTTTCGGAACCCAAAAGGGTTATACTGCTCACTTGAGCGGTGTCAATTACAGCCAAGTGTAAAACTGAATCTTCTGGCCAGTCCAATGCAATTGCATAAACCAGATTTTCAGTTGGTCGAGACGTGAACCTGGGAGTCAATAGGTTAGGTTAGGTTTAACTTAGGTTAGGTTTAGCTTAGGTTATGTTTAGCTTAGGTTTAGTTTAGGTTAGGTTCAGCTTAGGTTAGGCAACCGGATTTCTCAGTTTAGGTTAATTTGACATTCGAAGTCACTTACCAAACTCCTGGCGTCTGAGTATCATTCTGAAAGAGCCATGGATCAGTATTGTAAATTGCGTCACCATTAATTTCTAACCATTCGCCCAATTGGAGGAGTCGTTCTTCTTGAATTGGTACAATAGTACCTTCCTTGGTCGGCCCAACATTAATCAAAGCGTTTCCTGAGATATCAAATCATGATTACCTTAGTCTGAATTAATTTGATATAATTAACCTTGACCCAAATTTCTTACCTCCACATGCCACTGTTTCAACAATTGTTTGGATAATTTCGTCCGGTGTAAGATATTCATCAATTTGGGCGTTTCGTCGATATCCCCAAGAGTGCTTGTCAAGTGTAAAACAATTTTCCCACTTGTGGGGTTGAAGGACACCTAAGAAAATTTATAGCGCTTACGTTTATGGGGGGACATCTTAAAACTGATTCTGCGCACATTTTGGCCTTACCTGGATTGTACCGGTCAGTGCAAGTACTAGAGATAATTAGGACACAAATGATTACACCTTAGATATAAATTGTATTAAAGCGTGGAGTTATAATTAAAAATACTTACTAATATCCGCCATGTTTGCAGAGCGTCTCATGTCCCCATCGATCGTTTGTCACAACCGTGTCCCTGACAGGACTCTCATTGTAAAGCCAGGTTAAGAATTCTTTTGACTGCCAATAACTATCAGGAGCTTCCCATTCTCCATCAGACCAAACGATATCTGGTTTATACTGCCTTACCTGGATTGTACCGGTCAGTGCAAGTACTAGAGATAATTAGGACACAAATGATTACACCTTAGATATAAATTGTATTAAAGCGTGGAGGTATAATTAAAATACTTACTAATATCCGCCATGTTTGCAGAGCGTCTCATGTCCCCATCGATCGTTTGTCACAACGGTGTCCCTGACAGGACTCTCATTGTAAAGCCAGGTTAAGAATTCTTTTGACTGCCAATAACTATCAGGAGCTTCCCATTCTCCATCAGACCAAACGATATCTGGTTTATACGCGTTCACAATTTCATACATTTCTGGAAGTGTTTTGAAGCGTACAAAATCATCAGTTGTCAAATTTGAATCTCTGTCCTTCATCCAAAGAGGATTGAACCATTCGTACAGGCTGTGGTACAAGCCAAATCGGAGATTAGAATCCGCACGCACAGCGTCGGCCAATTCAGCTGCAAGGACAAAAATTTCCAGTGAAGGCTTGCACAAAAGACTTACAAAAAGTCGGATTTACTAAGTGTTGCGGTCAATTACCGATCAAATCACGATGTGCGCCTACATCCATGGCATTCCAACTGTAAGAGTACTTTGAAGGCCAGAGAGTATAACCTTCATGATGTTTGCTCGTTAGGACAACGTACCTGGAACACCGTGAATAAGGTTAACACACCGTTAAATAATGATAAGGTTAGGACACCGTGAATTATTGGTTATTGGTTATTAGCTATTGGTTAATTTAACAAATAATTTTTAATGGTTTACTTACGATGCCCCTGCTTTCTTAAACAGTTGAACCCACTGTGTGGCATTGTAGAATTCAGCAGTGAATTGAGCTCCAAAATCTTGATACGTGAATCCAGGTTTATAATTCTTGGCCATAAAGTCAATAATACCAGGATTTTGTTGAGCTCTCCAGTAGTACCAAAACCATTCGGAGGTGAGTCCAGGAACGCTGAAAACTCCCCAATGGATAAAGATACCAATTTTTCCTTGGTCATACCACGAGGGCAAAGGTCGTGAGTCAAGGCTCTCCCATGTTGGTTCGTAGTCATACTGCTTACTTCCCTTTAATTTGATTGGTCCAGTCTTTCTTTCCTGTTTGCTCAGACTTCCGCTGGTTTCAGTCAGCAAGATGGCGACTAACACGAGGGTAGCCATCAGGACGCCTTCCGATTTTCGGAACCTCATCTTAAGATTAGCCGATTTGTCTGTTTTACTTGAATACGATTGTGGAATTATAAATACCCGGCTAACGCTGCTTTATTTATAATACGTTGAACCCTTATAAACAAATGATAAAAATATTTTTATCATTTGTTGTCCAATGTATTAAAAAACAAACCACTCCATAATATTTAAGGTTGGGCGAAGGAGGTCAAACGGGCCAAAGATAAGTGGGAGGTGGCAACCCAAAGAGGTAACCCAAATTATGGGATTTTAAATTAAACTAACAATAACCTTGTTTTAAAGACACAAAGTCAAACTTAGAAAATCAATCACAAATCGAATCAATACATAATTGTCGTAATGTACGACCTTGTTGATAGAAGTTGGCCAGTTGACCAATCAAATGTTGTCGTTGTGGCCTCTAAACAAAAATAAGGTCAACAATTTACTATTCAATCTTCTAATGGATCATCAAGTATTTTAAAGTTTCAAGTACATGTCCAGGGTCCATGTTATAGAAATAATTTTTGACACATTTTTTGTGACGGAAGCCGGGACGCTCCAAATATTATTCAACGAGCCGCTTAAGCGGCTCGTTGAATGCACGTTGAACCCAAGCGCGCCTCCCAGGTTTCGGCTTTATGTTACTCAATGTGAATGTTTTGATTTTTGAAAAAGTCGGTAAAAATTCAACTTCTCATTCAATAAAATTGCCAATTAGTTAATTATCAATTACAAGACCAACATGATCCTAATTGACTTTTTTAGTTAACTTGTTCCTAATTCATGTTTCGGGCTTGTTTGTGATCGTTTTTTCGTAGGCTTTGTTCAATTCACATCATGTTTCATCCCCCCCCCCATCCTGACCTATGACCTCCCTCTGCAAGTGCTAATGATGACCTTTACATGGACATGATAGACATGACCTTTACTATTGTCTTGGATCTAACCTGTTTTTAGCATTCAGGAAGCATTTTGAGTTTCCTGGTTTTTCTCTCCATTTTTCTTTGGGAAAACGACAACCGGTGGCTGTTTAGCATTTATAGCTGAAAATTCCTCGTAAATGGAACACTGTGTTGAACCACAATTTTAAGGTCAAAGGGCAACGGGAAATAAAATGAAGGAAGAGATGCCGAAATTCTAAAAGTTCATTTTGATTTTTTGGTTTGCTTGAGGCGCCAAAGCAACCGAGCCTCCCGCGAATTTCAGACGGATTTCATGTTTTTTTTAGTCCAGTTTTTTCATTTTAAAAAAAAAATCATCAGTCGAGTCGAATTCAATTCAATGTAAACTGCAATTAGTTAAAATTTTAATTTCTAAATTACTCCAAAATTACTTGTGGACGATCAAATTATTAGTTAGCCTTAATTTAACTCTGATCTAGTCAAGCGCTACAGAAAGGTATGTAAATTACTGACAACTGTTGGAAACGATTACGTTACCATAAAATAATATGCTTTTAATGGTTTAACTTTGACAGATGTCGTCCAGAGCAGAGAAAAAGGAGGCACGGAAAATGCATAAGGCACTAAATGTTATTTGTCGATTGTTGAATGTTACGCGCAGTCGACAGCCAGAAAAGGTAAGTCCAAAAACAGTAAGCAGATACGGACGATCAGGAAGTGCGTACTATCATATCTCGTGTCGGGTTTATGCTTCTCGAGATTTAGAAGTGAAGAAAGAAATTATGCACAGCTTCATATGCTAGTCTTGGCTTACATCAGTGTAACTGTTATTTTTTAGTGGCTTATGGTATGGGGTGCTGGTCTAGGGCTCGGAACTCCGAAAATGGTGCTCTTTAATTTTCTTCAGCCAGGACCTGTTGAAATTCGATACTACGTAAAACAACCGTTTTGCACTGCTCGATTTGAATCCGTGGCTCAGGCAACTGCGGCTAAAAATGCCAAAAACGGAATGTCATTGCCTGGAATGCTGCCCATGTACCTTGACTTTATGGTCCAAGGTATGCTGGACAAAAATTCAAACACATTGTGCTAATACTGGATAATATTTCCGATGATAATATTGCATATACAGAATTATATAGAATATATATAGAATTATTTCAGAAACTATATTGTAGAGCCTCCACCAGAAGATTCGCACGTTCTCCATTCGTTTCAAAGCACCTGGCCCAATGGACTCATTTTACTGGAGAACTTTATCACCGAAGCCGAAGAGAAGTCTATGCTGCAGCAGCTGTTTCCAGCAGTTGAAGGGGACGACATTGCGAGAGACCCGGCTCAAAATATTGACACCACGCCCGTGGCTAAGTTAATTCGTTCGTACAATATATTGGCACATCCAGGAGTTTCAGTTGATCGATTTCCAAACGATGTTTTTTTTTCTTTTTAGCACCAGCGAATACAAAATTGAAGAATCGGCTCGTACGGCACTACGGTTACGAATTCCGATATAAGACGAATGACGTTGATTTTGAAAGTCCCAATGCACCGGAAATGCCTAAATTCCTTATTAAATTTATCTCAAAGACAATGGAGTATAACATCGTCCATAGGAAACCGGAGCAGCTCACTATGAATTGCTATACACCAGGACATGGTAATTTATTAAACACAAAGTTGCAAACGCTTAGATGGTTACAATATTTGTATTCCGTTGCCTTTGCAGGGATTCCTCCACACGTCGATGCACATTCGTCTTTTGAACAACCAATTATGTCACTGAGTTTAGGCGCCCCCGTTGTGATGGATTTTCGGCACGGGAAAAAGCATGTATCTGTCATTCTTCCCCCGAGATCCCTCCTTGTCATGAGAGAGGAAGCACGGTATGGAAGCGGAAATCACCGCTGAATCGACAATCGAACTTTTTCGAAATCGAAATCGAACTTAATTGAACAAATATTTTACGTTTCTAGATTCCTCTGGACACATGGTATTGCCAGTCGACGATATGACGTCGTTCAGGATACTAGTGATATGAATTTTGGAGTTGACGTTCATCCTAGAGGGGTTCGCGTCTCACTAACTTTTCGGCTTCTCAATGACAGTCGTGTTTGTAATTGTCGGTAAGTTAGAAACACGTACAGTACAACAAAGAACGGGAACATTTTCGATTTTCTGATTTTTAATTTCAGATTCCCAGAAATGTGCGATTCGCAAAGGGGGAAACTCACAGCCGAAAATGCTCCACAGGTTGAACGTGATCTGGTCCATAAGGTTAGTCATCTAGCAAAAAAATTAATCATTTGCCTTCGTCATAGTCATTCAATTTTTTCCTGAATTTGCAAATATTTTTTAAGGATCAGCTTAATCAGTACTTCCTCTAATTCTAGGTTTATGACGAAATCGCTGAGCATTTTAGTAGTACTAGACACACTCCTTGGCCTAGAGTAAAACAATTTTTGGATGAAGTTGCCCAAGGTCAATCAGTATTGGATGTAGGATGCGGAAACGGAAAGTATTTTAATTTGACAGATTACATCTACCAGGTAATATTACTCGTCGCTCACCAACTGCAGCGATGCAGCGCTTCCCTTGATACCTTTAGCCGTTCAGTCGAGCTTTACGTTTCACTTTTCTTTTTTGTTTTCTAACAGGTAGGAATGGACATGAGCAAAGCCTTACTCAAAATTGCTCAGGAAGAGAAATGTGTTGACGGTGTTCGAGCAAATTGCCTTCGCTTACCATTCAAAAACGAATCATTTGATGCCGTCATTTGCATTGCGGTTTTACATCATCTGGCAACAAAAGTACATGATAAAAAATACTTTAATTTAAACAATCAGATTTCACGGTTTGTCAAACTACGTACATACTTGAATTTTCAGGAAAGACGACTCGAGGCCCTGAGTGAAATTTATCGCATCCTAACCCTGGGTGGCCGTGCTCTTATTTACGTATGGGCCAAGGATCAAAAGTTAATGGAAGTAAAGTCTGCTTATGCTCGACAGAAGGCACTGAAGGCTGACAAAGATCCAGATGAGAAGTTCATGTCCTGCGCTCCCAAGGATTACTCATTCCTTCCTGTTCATCTTCATGAAGAGAACTTTTTGTTCAATGACATGCTCGTTCCATGGATGAATAAGAACGCCATTCATCACAGATTCTACCATGTATTTACTCGCGGAGAACTGGAAGGACTCATTGGAGAACTTGACGTTAACCCTTCTCCAAGAATTATTGACTCTTATTATGATCAAGGGAATTGGTGTGTAGCAATTCAGAAGGACGATTACCTCCAAGCCAATAATTTGCCCCCATATCCACAAATCCCTAAGGCTCCATTTCACTCTCCACCGTCAACAGCTCCCTCAATGGGCTCTGCATCCGTACGCCCATAATTCTCAAATTAAGTCCTTAAATTCACAAGCGTCGTATGTCAAATCTGCTATTTTTGGTTGATGATTTTAATAAAAAATATCTTTTTTTATTGAAACCATTTTTATCATCACTCTAGTAGTGCTCGTAATGAGCAGGTTCAGACTTTAGGGTTGGGTTATACAAAGTGAAGGTTTGTGTGCGATGCCATGATTGGACTTAATAATGCTATAAATGCGATCACTTGATCGTTTCCAAATAAATAATTATGTTTTTCGCGTTATAGACAAAACGTTAAAGTAAGAAAAAAAGTGCTACTAAGCTGCTAATAGTGTAATTCGTTAGGAAGATAATACGGGGAACAAAGGGAAACAAAAATACAAATTACAATATTTACAGTGTTTTAAAAGTCCTACTCAGAGAAAGGAGCTTCCACGACTAAAAATGTGTTGAGAGGGAGTGGGAACCAAATACCCGGATTCGAGATGTTCGGACATCTAAACCATCAACTGAACCCGGTTAAGTTTCCAACACCTCGAAAACAGGACCGGGCACACTTTTAGCGGTGAAAGTTGCTTTGTCCGGACATCGACTTTGGACACTCGTGCTTGTGCCCTCTCGGCCATAAATGTTAAAAACTGAATTTTACAAACGAATAGTTTCAAGGAAGAGGAAGGAGTCCAATTCTCTTCAATGATTGAATACTGAAAGCCACTTTGTGTATACTGGTGCTGCGTTGGTCGTCCCGCCCTATATTTCAGGGCACACTAAACATTAATTACTGTAAATAGAATTCGTCGATTCCATCAGTCGACATTGAAAATTGTTTAGGCTAGGATGCATCTGAGGTACTTGCAATAGGACAGAAGACAAGGACATGGACAAAGTCCAAGTAAGTGACGGTCCACGGTGCTGGTTGTTGGTTTCTAATTGGTGTTGTTCAAATATTGACACGTTCCAACTCATTTTCGTCACTTCTTGATTCCATTTCCTCCATGTCAAAACCATCATCGAAACTATCATCATTCTCATCCGGCGTTGCGGTTACTTGTTCCATTAATTCTGGCTCTGGATCAAGAAAATCTTGCAGTGACACTTTCCAGTCAAGTATGTCCTCCCCCTCGTAGCCATTTGTACAAGGATTCAATGAGCTTCGCTCTTTTGCTTTACGAACATGTTTAGGAACTGGATTAATAGGTTTACCCTTCAACGGTATAGGGCATTGGTGGGCTTTCTTCATATGCTTCTGCATGAGGAACTTCCTTGTAAAATTGGCTTCACATTCTGTACATTTGAATGGCCGTTCACCTTTAGCAAAAACAAAACAAAGGTAAAGTCAAAAACTAAAATATTTGATCTGATTTGAGCCCAATTGATTTTTAGATCAAGTCGATCAAATCCACTTAAATTTAACAGCATCCATTTACACTGACACTCTTTCGTTCTTATTATATTTCAGCAGCTAAGAAACTTAAGGCCATACATCAAAATTTCCCAAGACGTTAGTATACGGATACCCCCTCACGGCCACAGGCCGCGAGGGTACCCCCTGACGGGTGGCGCGACAAAATTACACCCCCGTCGAGGCCGACAGGCCTCGACGGGGGTTTATATTTTGGTTTTTCCAATCTGACCGTGTTCAGAATTCATTTCTTCAAAAATTTCTTGCGGCTTTGACGCAATGCTACCGCTCTTCTTTGGGAATAGGTATCTGACAGCGGTCAGAAGTCGCTTCGGGTTCAAAACTAGGGGTCGCGTCGGGTTGTGGACTTGTAAATGAGGTGAAATTGCTCAGTGAACCCAAGTATGGGAGCGCCGTAGGCGCAAGCCGGCAGAGGTTTTCGACGCATTTTCGGCCTCCCCGCCAATGGGGAGGGGGGCAAGCCCCCATATGGGGGTAAAAAAAATACCCCCCTCTCTGATACCCCTCGCGGCCAGAGGTGAATTTTGGGGTATGCTTAAGGCAATTTGTTACCTGTGTGAATAAGGATATGTCGCTTCAAATCAGTACTCCAGCAGAATTTTTTTGAACAAAAAGTACATTGATATTTCCGTCTGACAGAGTCGTCAACTTGAGCTGGACCTTGGCCTTCCTGTAGTGAAACTTCTAGAAACTTCATGGGATCAAGGTCAACGTGGAAGAAATCCGCTAACTCTTCATTGTCACTTTCTGAATTACGTGTTGGAGGCAATGGTGGTAGAGACAAGATCTCAGATTTAGCTCTTGATTTCTGTTTTTTAGCTGGGCAAACTCGTTTGGGTTCTGAGGTGCCATTCAGGAGTTGAACCTTCTTCTGGGATTTACTGAGTTGGTTAGGGATTGGAGTTACTCGAACAGGAGGAGTCGTAATTGTGGTTGTAGGCATTAGTTTCGTAGTTTTCGTAATTTCTGATTTGCGTATAAAAGTAGTACCGTTCTGTTTGACCGGTAGCTTGGGTATCGATATCTGGGTTTTAGTACTCGATGATACTGCGAGTGATAATTGAGCCAATTCCAATAGTCGTGTAGCAAAGGGAAATGTTTCCCAATCCTCCAACTTCCCGATAGGAAGAAATGGTCTACCAGACTCAGTAACATGTCCATTCACTTCACCGTTTTCATCAGTCAGAAAATCTTCATCACCCAAACACTCGTCCTTAGCCCTTTCAACGCTGTTTTTAACTTCGGAAATTGTCACAGAACCAGTCTTTAGTAGTCTTTGCAATGATATGTCCTTTTGCATCATTGCACGAACATATTCTGGCAACTCATCTTCTTCACTTTCAACATAACTTGACGATTTAGAATCCGGAAAATATTCACCACAAGGGGAGCTATAAACTGTCAAGAGATTCCGGTCCGGGTTCAGTCCATTTAATCGTTTCGGAATTTCCTGATACTCTTGAAAATGTCCATCACTGCCACTATTATCAAGTTCTGATGAGTTCCACATCTGGCTAGCGTTGAGGAAATTTCTGGCCTCCATGAGTAGGTTAGAATCTGATAAAGTCGTCACTTCCCCGTTACAACATTTTAATTCTGGAGTAAACCCGTTATTTTGCTGCTCTTCTTGGGATACCGCTTCTGAAGATAGGGTACTTTGGCACTGAGAACTTTCCGCGTCTGCTGAAATGGCTAAATCAATTAACTTGTTTGAAAAGACTGTCGAATACTTCTTGGGACGAGAACGACGACTTCTGTTTTTGTCAACCTTTACAACTCCAACAGTTCTTAACTGAACAGGCAAAGACCTCGAGCCAGCAGTTATTGCTGACCTAGACACAAATGAACATTACGCTGTTTTCAAATAGTTCAAACCACATTTCAGCAAGTATCTTTTCATTTGTTCATGGCAAGGATGTTTAACTTACATGCTCCTCAAACTTAATCTCCACCACCAAAAAACAATAATACTGATACGACCAAAAGTAATAGTCCCATGGGTTGTGATCCTCGAATAGTTCCTTCCTTCACTGAGGCAGTGGAAGATATTAGAGAAAATGGCCACTACAAAGACATTGATTAAACATTAAATAAAGTTAGTTTCGTTCAATCAAAGCCAAATACGCAGTATTCAGCAAGGAAAGTCAGCCGCTCCATCAGTTACTATTAAAGTTAGGATAATGAAGAACCTTCTAGTCTGCGGTTTTCGGTATCGAGAGGTGAAGGTTGGGTTGGTGAAACACAGGAGACCGAATGAATACTGACTGACATGGAAATATAACGAGATGGGACGACGAAGATGAGCAGCACGGAAATGAAGTAGCAGAAGGTGAGCAGGGAGTAGACAAGACCAGGAACAATGAATTACCAGACAAAAGGGATAAAGGACAAGGAGGTAACCGAAGGTACATAGGTAAGACCAGGTAAGACTCAATTATTGCTCTTGGCCTTTTTTGGGGTCGGAGGTTGAGGGGGGTAAACGCTTAGAAGCGTGTAAAGCTAAAAGCTTGAAGATTACCTAATTTTTTAACTTAACTAAAAGTTACATTTAAATAAAGGTTAGTTTAATTAACGTGAGTTTAATTACCTTGGGATCCTGTCGGAGGACGGAGGTGTCGATGTACCCTCTTCCAGAAGAAGTGCGCAAGAAGACAATGTGGTGAACTGAGAACTGAGACAAAAAAAACAATGAGAAAAAAAGTGACTTTGTTGTTTTTCGTGCCCAACTCTGTGTCTAACTTGAATCTTCCAGAAAAATTTGAAAATGCATTTCATTTGCTTTGGCTCATCCGACCGAGTAAACTCCAATTTTACGCTCATTCTTGGAATTTAATCAATTTGTAATTAATTACCCTGTCCTTGTCCTTGGACAACTCTTCTGGACAACAACGGCTGCGCCTCATCACAACACTCCAATTTAACCATCTTACAATTAACACCTACTTTAGCCTCCATATTAAAATTTAAGGTAAGTTTTCATTTTTAAATTGGACAAAGACTCAAAAAAGTTACAAACATTTCCCGGCCTGTGATCTCTCTCATCCATAACTCATTCCTCCCTCCGTAAGAAGATTCTGGAGAGGAAGATGACATGACAGAAGAAGTCTCCTCTTTGTTCACTTCCTTCCAGAATCCAGAATTACAGGAAAACACTTCCGGATAGCTGGATAACCTGTCTTACCAATATTGATTACATTATTAGTGAACTTCCGTCCTGCGGCCTGTTGCCTCCTATTCATTTTGTATGATCCTGTTCGCAGGTTCTAAGGCTTCCTGTGTGAAATCATTGAAACGGAATGTGATTCTGCAAGCGAAAGTTGTCCTACGATACTGTGAAGACTTAAACACCTAATTTGCCTCATGCTTCCGAAGTTTGGTAAGCAGCGCATAGTAGCACTACAAGCCTCGTAGTCTAGGAATAATGACATTGACGTGCCTCAAGGCCGAAGAGGGATGACAATTTTTTGTTATTGGTGTCGTTCAATACGGATTGGAAATAAAATGTCATCAACGAGGTACAAATTGGTATCCACCTGATACCAGGGCATCAAGGCAAGGAAGCTCGCAAGTTGGCACTATCATGAAAACTGGACGGCCACGTGCGCATGCGTGAAATCGGATATGTCATGCCGATTCGGTTGTTTTGTTAGTTGGAGCACTGATTTCGAAACCTCATTTTATTGATTTATTAGTAATGCTCAGAGAGTTGAAGTGACGGGCTGAAAGGCCCGTGCAGGGTGGCGGAGAAGACCAGCAAGCGAGTCGTTAGAGCGGCTGTGACTGCTGAAGTACTAGAAATCAGCGATTTTCTGTTACTTGCTTTATAACCCTTGGAAAACCTAATCCGTAGCGAGCGCTGCTTCTAGAAAAGCTAGCTATTGCTATTGCTAGCTATTTTAGAAAACTTCTAAGTTTACGCTAATGTATACGTCAGCGCTTGGTTTCTCGTGCATGGAGTCTGGTAAAAAAAATTATAGTTGAGCTCCCTTCTCTTCGAATCTCTTCGTAAGCAAGCCATTTTATAAGTAATTCATTTGTTTCCCCCAGATTCTGTTTACAAAAAAAGAACTGGTTTATACAATTCGGATTTGTAAAATCATCGTTTCATTCACGATACTTTTTTCAATCTGAGTACTGTTGGCGTTAGTGTCAGGCTAGTATTTGAAACGGCAACTTGAAAAATAAGGTTTGTAAGTTAAAAAAAATATAAATTTACAAAAAAATAAAGTTACGATAAAAGCAACTACGAGCTGAGCAGAATATTTTTATTCTTGTTACATACAACTAATTGTGATTTGATATCAGGAGTTAACTCATTCAGTTATAGCTTGACAGTAGCTTCAAAAACCGATAGGAAGTTGAAAATACAGCTAGGTAAATTCGTGTTGAAATCATGGATTATTAGGAATCCCAAACAAGCCCGTGTCAAACACGGGATTAAAATTACTTACTACTCTCAAAAATTAACCTAAAGCATACGGCTAGGCGGCCCAAAATGTTGGGTTTAAGAAAAACGGGCCGCC
>JABASL010000834.1:0-13633 GCA_019775825.1 Neanura muscorum | reverse complement strand
GCACCAACTGATATGCTCATAAAATAAGTCCTGGTAAATAGAGACATTTCTTCCGGTAGAAAAATACATTCCGAAAAATTTTCCTGGTAGAAAAATACCTTTCACTTTTGGGTCCACTCCCGGTAGAAAGATATTAAACCATAATTTATTGAAGTGATCCACTTTTGAAGTAATTTCAAAAGAAACTACACGTCATGAGGACCTCTTAGATGGCCTCGAATCCCATTTTTCTTTAATTCCAAAAGCCTCAGAGTTGCACTTTTTAGTGACCTCGAACTAAATATTTTATTTTATTTTCTAGGCTTTCTCCTGCTATTCTCTTGTAAGAAAACATATTCGAGCCTTTCATGGTCCAAGACTTTTCTCCTGTGACGATTGTGCTATGAAGTTTCCAACCCCTGACAAATTAAAATTGCATGAACTCAGGCACAGGTACTTTCTGAAATGCTACAGGAAATTCCTAGAAGTTGTTTAAGGTTGATGATTCTAATTATTCCTGTGTGTACTTTACAGTTCCTTCAGAGCATATCTTTGTGCAGGTACTTTCGAAATTTTAACCAATTCGTAAAACTCTGGATATGTTCTTAGTGAACTAATTAGTTTTTGTATAATTTCAGAATGTGGAAGACAATTCAAGGTAATCATCCATTCTGAAGTACTGCGCAAAGCACGAATATTCTGAAGTTTATTTTGATTTTTTTTTCAATTATGTAGCGGAAAGATAAGTTGACGGATCATACAAGGAAAGCACACGGAAAGCTGAAAGGTCAAATGACACGAATCCTTACTACAGAAGCCGAACCTCCTTTTACTCATTACGTTCTCAATGGAAAGCCGAAAGCTTTTGCCAAAAATAAGAAAATTCTTCCAAGGCTTAGTGAAGACCAGCTCAGAACTTTTACTTTCACATGTCAACCGTGTATGATCGGATTCCGTCGAAGGGGAATGTTGGTGAATCACTTGGCAAAGGTTAGAATTTGATTGAGTAATGTTGTGATGAAACTGTTACTAATAGCACGAACTTTCTTGGAATCCCCACAGCGTCATCCGGAAATTGATCCTGAACATGTTCCAGAGCTAGCTCTTCCAATTACTCGTACAGCGAAAAATTACTTTTGTCCACATTGTGAACGGGTTTACAAGAGTAGTTCCAAACGCAAATCTCATATTTTAAAAAATCATCCAGGAAAATCTGTTCCTCCTCAAGTGAGAGGAAAAGATTTAAAGGCAATTCTTGAAGAAAAAGTTGGAAGCACAACACTTGATTTTAATCTCAATGACTTCGAGTGTGCAGAGATGGAAAACATTAAAGTTTCTGTGGATGAAGTAATCCGAAAGGAAGCTGTAGTTGGTGAAATTGTTGGTACTCCTCATGCATGTACGTGGTGCCATCGGCAGTATGCAACCAGGGCTAAACTTCTTCAGCATCAACGAAAATTTCATATTGAGCTGATGCCACCCGAAATTCAGGTAGTTTTTTCACTCTAAATAATATTTGAAACCAACAAAAAATTTCCACAAAATAGAGTATAGCAGGAGGAAAAAAATTCTTCAAGTTTTTCCCATTTTAAATTTGCTTCCCTTGTGCTTAGACTCCGAGACCACAGAAAAATAATGTGAGACAGTTTGAACAATCAGAACCGCAAGATGGATCACTTCCTGGAGTAGAAGAAATTGAATCCAGAGAAGAAATTGTGGAAGCGCAGGAACAGGAACCGAGTCCAAGCAGTATGGACGGATCAGAAAAACAAATTATAATTCCCCACCAATCACAGGAGAATATGTTTGGATATCTAATTACCACAAGTGGACACGTCACGAATAATGAGATTGAGACACTTCTACAACCAGAATTTGTTATGAGTCTCTTGGCTCAACAGAGTTCAACTGCTTTACCAGGATCCTCAACTTCTACTAATGGTTCTGGTACAAGAACAATTACACTCTGCATTCCGCCTGGAATTATCAGTACTACAAATTCTCATACACTCTCATCAAATCCCACAACTGAGTTGATCTCAACTGGAATCAATGTTAACGGAACTCAAATCCTGACAAAGACGGATTAAATCGTTGGATATAAGACTACTTTTAATTTCAACAAAATTTCAAAACTTCTCAATCTCAAGTTACAATACCACTGATTAGGGCAAGTTACAAATTATGAAAGTTCCAGGTTCCTTAATTATTCCCAGTGTGCATTTCACTGGGAATAAATAGTATTACTTTCAGCTTTAGCACGTATTTGAAAACGTCTTAGAGGAGCCAAGGATACAAGTGGGCGTTTGAATGAGACAGATAGATCTCAAGGTTTCTTAGAAATGTCAAGGTTAAGCTCAGGATAGATCCCAATTTAGGCCAATGTCACCCATGGAGCTTTCTGTGTAACGTCCTAATAATGCGCCTCAAGGGCGCACTCACACTTTAAATTTTGTCTCACAGAACCTACTAGCAAGGTCAAATCAATTCTGTCTGCGTGCCAATCATAGCGACCTTTGCGAATGTGTCAAAATGTTGCATCAAAATCTACAAAGTCCCAGTAAATGTACATAACCTCTGTATTTTTAGTAGTTTTCAAACCTAGATTTAGAACCCAATATGAGGCCCAATTTGCACCCCAATTTGAGGGGATGGTGATGGGCGTGTAGGCCTGCTGAAAAAATAGGAAGAGTGGTGCAGGAAGTTGTACAGTGAGGTGTGAAGTATAGAGATTGAAAAGATGAGGAAATCGCTGATGCCTTACCCAATAGAAAGACCCGAGTCATATCCTTGTGTCTTTTCGTTTGCGAATCCCACCGATGATCATGATTCACGAAGGACTGAAATAAACTAATGAAAGTGTGCCAAAAAATGTTTTTGGAATGGAATGAGAATTCGCAGCGCATCAAGCTGACGAAATCTCCGAAAAAAAAAACAGAAGATTATCTGAATTTCTAGTTAAGCTCTGCTTGTTTATAGTGTATTTTTGAATCTCTTCTGTAGTAGTAGTTTACATTGTAAAGTGTGAAAACTTTGTAATTTATTCCTGGGTTTTTAATAATTAGGGAGTGTGGGCTGAAGAGAGGCAAACGGAAGAAATTGACGCCTTCTTCCCACCTACTATTATCACAGTCTCAAAAATTGTAATTCATTACAAATTATTCTGCACCATGAACCAACCATCCATTGCGTTACATTTTACTCAGTTTTAGTTTGCAAAAGTAGGTGTTGGATTCACTTGTTTCTGTAAATTGTTTAAGGTTTAGTGAATTTCCAATTATCTGGATCCATTCCGCGTTCATTTCCCTGTTTTTCTGTTTTGTCTTTTAGGAAAAACAGGTACAAGGTGTAATGTTTATTTAAATCTTTAAACACTTGTGAAACCGTATTTAGACTCTAGACTTAAACTTTTTTAAATATTACAATTCGAAATGTGAAATATTTTGAAAAGTGTTTGGTCATAACTACATAAACCTGAAAAATTATTTCAGTATAAAAAAAATCGCAATAAATCAAAAATTTTAGAAATATTTGTTCCCGATCGTTCGGAATATGATTAATATAATATTATTACTAGATTTCATTAATAGGATTAATTTAAAGTCTTTAATTGGAATCTTCAAGCAGGTCATGGGTGCATTGAGCAGACGTCAAGGCTGTACAATTGGGGACCTTAGAAATATTCTGGCCGTTGGATGGACTCCGCCAACAAATCCATACGATGAAGTTTACCCTGGAATATACATTGGCGATGGGTAAATAATTGGATCATTTTATTTAAACCTCTATTTTACAAACTGCCCGTCCTGGGGATTCCAACACCCAAACACTCAGTTTCTACCGAATTTCCGGAACGATGAGATGCTGCAATTTGAAGCCTTTTTCTGAGGTTCTGAAAATTTGCCGAAGTTCAAGCACGCGCGATGAATTTTACCTAACTTGGATTCTGAAATCTAATGAACTTTCCTCACGGCTTGAAATGTGGTTTAGCTTGAAAAGTGAGTGATGTTGAATTTGATTTGATGCTTTCTCGCCTATTTTAGAACAACAGCACTACGCTTACAAACGCTTCGGGCTGAAGGAATCACAAAAGTCTTGAATGGAGCCTCAGCTTGTGCATCATGCCTCTTGAAGCAGAATTGCGGAGGTTGCGTACTAACGAAAAGCAGTTTTTATGATCTTGATGGTATAACTTTCCTTGGAATTCAAGCAAACGATGAGAGACGCTTCCCAATCTTTAGATTTTTCCAGGAAAGTTCAGAATTTATTGACGGAGCACAACAAAATGGAGGTAAATCGTGTCCACCATCAATCTAATTTTTGTACAAGGTTTTGCATGGAGTGTACTATTTTTCTTCAGTGGCTCAATATTGTAGCGATGGCTTTCTAAATTGCAGCATCTCAAATTCCAATTCTCGTAAAACTTGTACGCAACGTACAACATCCAATATTTTATAGCATTTCTACAGCAAATTTTGAAAATATTTAAGAAAAACTACTGAAATTCACAGAAAGACAGCAACGGATGATGAAGTATTAAGGAAACTTGGAATAAGCCATGTTCTCAACGCAGCTCACGGCGTGAATACTTTGAGATATGTCAACACGAGTCCTGAATTCTACGCAATGCGAAACTTCCCTTGTGAATTTTTGGGAGTTCCAGCGATGGATCTCACGGCTTACCAGTTGCACCCATTTTTCCTCGCAACGACTGACTTTATTGACAGTGCTCTAGCGAATTCGAAAGGTTGAATTTGCGCTATCGCTGAAAACGATGCGCTTTCTCTTATGATATTGTATGATATTGCATGATATTGTCTTGCTTGATATTGTACATTATTTGCTTCAATGGCTTTCATTGTCTTAGTTATGATTTTTTGAAGAAAAATAGTTCAACCACATTTGTTTCAACAGGTAAAATTTTAGTACATTGCCGTGAAGGAATAAGTCGCTCTGCAACGCTTGTTTTAGCTTATTTGATGATGAAGAAAGATATGACTGCCGTGGAAGCAATCAAAACCGTGAGGTGAATTTTCATTTTACGTTCATTTCACTTTGTTTGAAGTTTGTACTTTGGAAATGTTTGCTTATCCACCTTGTTTTTTTTAGAGGTAAACGACCAATATTTCCTAACGATGGTTTTCTGGAGCAGCTCTGTGATTTGGACCTCAGGCTTCGGGGCGACCGAAGCTATAGGGGAAGATGAACCTACGTGACCTTAGGCCAATTAGGCACAGTTTAGGCCCCTACATTGGGTCAACATTGTTCAGTATTTCGCAATTTAATGTTTTTGATCGAATTCCGTCCGTATTTAAATCCGACAGAAATGCTCGTGGCATGGCTTTTGGTGTATTATCTGTCGTCAAGTACCAAAAAGTTAAGAAATTGAATACTTTGCCTTCACTAAAGACAAAGAAGAAGCGTTAATCTTCATTTCCATAAACGACGTCGCAAAATGTCTGTTTTCGCTTAGGTTTTAGTGAAGGTTAATAGAGTCATCTTAACCTTCTGGGACGTTGCTCTGCGGTTTAATGCTTATTTGAACTTTTAATTGCTGTGAAGGTCAAGGGCAAAATAAGCATTCGTGCGTTCAGATTTGGTTATATTTTCTGAATTAGATGGTTTAATAACTCGGATGACAAATTAAATCATAACCGCATCATAAGCATGGTTATGCGGCGCATAACCAAGCTTCGTTGTACACAGATATATTTATTACCAACGTCTGCCTTTGTGATCCAATTAGCAAGATGGAAATTTTCCAGCATCCAGACATCCATCCGTCCAGAAACTGTGCAAAAGAAGTTCTTTGGATCTTTAGTTCTGTTTTCTTCGTGAATACAAAACTCTTATACAATTAATTGTTTTCACTGATTGATTATTAATAACCGGAATTACGCAATGGTCCAAGTCCAAGTAGAAAAAACAAATTCATCTGCTGCTCCGAGCCTGACAGCATCGGATTAAGAATTAATGGGTCTAGTGATAAACAAGATTAAGTGTGTTGAGCCAGTGTAATAATTAATGATGAAAGAAGAAGTGTGACGCTGATGGATGGACGAAGCTCCTGTCAGCATTCACGTAGTTGGTGACCTGGACCGGGCGGTCATTGATCGTCCCTTGGACATTGGACTCCAATTTTCATTCATCACCATTGTGTTTCTATTCTCTTGGAATTTTGGTACAGCATAATCTACATCCACCTGAGCAGCAGGCCTAATTTACGGAATAATTACGGAACCACTATAATTTTAACCATCCTTCACGCTCACCGCTGAAACCGTTGAACCTTGTGCTAATTTTTATAATAAAAAATTAGTTTAAAAATACTTAAAACAGGAATTTGTGTTTTACGTGGAAGGACGCCAAGTCATTCAGGTAAAGCAAAATTCGAGCAAATCTTAAGTTTCAACTTCGAGATTTTTGATTCGCCGCTTCTTGACCTGTGCAAATACCCACAAACTGGACAAAATTGCATAATTAGCACAGGAATAGGAGAACAAAAAATTGTGTTCTACTGTTTTATTAGAATTAACTAACAGTCCAATATTCGTTTCAACCTCGTTTCGATATCTACGGAAGTGGCTCGAAACAGCTTTTAAGCACTTACGAATCTTGACAATCGAATTGAGTACGATTCGTCATCGTCTTGGGAAGTTTCGCAACAAACAGGAATTGCATAAGCTCCTGTTATATCCAGAACTTACCAATTTCCAAACGAAGGCGGAGGACATTTTAACCTCTAAGATCTAAAATTGAAATGATTGATGAACGTTATGAAGTCCTCATTTTAGGATGTGCCAGCTGCGGCTAAAACTTAAGAAGTTTTAGTCATCTCCCCAAAAAATACATCAATAATACCAGTTGATCAGATCACATGCAGATGCAGAAGACTCAATTAATTCCCTTCTGTCCAAAAGTAGCCCTGGAATTAAAATTCAATCCAGTAAGAAAGAAGCTCTTGGACCATAAAGCCAAAAAATTGATCCATCGCTGCTAATAGCAGATGCAATAAACACAATAACTGGAATAAATGCTTATAAAATTCTGAATTTTGTATTAAAAATCCAAGTTCAGCTATTACACGAAGCAAATAGCAACTATTTTTTAGGGTTTCTTTGGAAGCCCTTCAAGAAGCCACAAGAAGCCCTGCCCTGTTATTCAATCCTTGTCTAGTCGTTGTCATTCAAAACCAGAATGACCTGACGATTGAATAATTTGTGAAACTCAAGCTAAAAGGGAACACGCGTCTTTTATACTTGATGAATTCGCAGGGTCAATTGATGAACTGACTCGAAGCAACCAGACGCTGGTGGCAATTAGAATTGCGAATGAGTGAAATCTGCTGTATTGTGAATTCCAGAAGGTGGAGTTATTTGTAAGGAACCATTAAGGGTGAAATCTGGGCATAAATTGGAAAAATACCATTATTACGAACGCTTCGGACGAAGCAGCGGGCCAACGGGGGTTGTGGATACGAGGCGTATCATGACAAGAATTTGTGACTGACATTCAGAAAAAGAAGTTTGTACTAAGACTTGACCGGTTGAGCCACTTTTTATGCCCAAAAGTCTTGATAACCTTCATTCGGGAAACAAAAAAGTACAATAGGATCTTGTGACAGACAGAGTAAAGAAGTAAGTCCACTTGGTCCAAGCCCTATTAGATAAGAGTAAGACACTTTGATCAAGTATTTGATTTTCCGCATATGCGAAATAAGTTATAGTATAATGTGCTTGTGATAGTGTGGGTTAAGTGCAATCAATTCACCTGGTCTACACTACATCTACCTATTGATTCACTTGTCTGGCGTGGTGGTGGCCCATCAACACCTAAAACCCTAAAATGATAGCATCTCTTCTCAATAAAGAATCGGACATTGGTAGTGCTGAACAAACCAAATTGGCACTTGCCATTCTAAATACTATTTCACGGACAATGGCTGATCCACATTTACGTAATGTCAAAGGTGAACCAGTCGGAAACAATCGGAATTATCACGACAATCGACCAAGTTCAGGATCATCTTCAGAACAGGTAAGAATTCAATTTTGTACAACCGAGAACCGACCCATGACCCATGAGGGGTAAATTTTTGTAATTTTCGTTCGTTTTAACACGGTGGAACACAAAATGTCGCTGTTTGACGCTAGAACGCGGATTCATTTTCTAACGACGTAACGAGGCTATAAAAATTACTGTTGTACCTTTCCGAAGAACTGGAATATGAGTGCGCATTTTTGATTAGACAAATTGTTTTGGTTTTTTTTTGTCTTGTCACTTTTTACCTGATTGACATTTTCATTGAGTCCAAGGCTTGGGAAATTTTACCTCAATTTTAAGGTTAACTGTTTAGAAGTGACGACATGACAGTGAGTTCAAAAATCTGAAAGAACTGGGATTTGTTAAGTTTTTCTGGATTAGCAATTGGAACAATTTAGAAGCGCAACACGGGACCACGGGAGTGATTTTCTAGTATTGTGAATAAACAGAAACAAATTGATAATTTGTAAAGTATTTGTGTAATTGATAAAGTGTCAGTCACACTCAGCTTATTGTATTATTTGTCTATTGATTAGAACAATCACGAGCTTGGAAGTAGCGAGACTGAAGGTGACGCAGAAGATTCATCTTCTTACACAACGGCAGAAGATCACTTTGACATTAGCAGAGGCTGCTCTGCAGCGCCGTCTCAAGATAGTGATGACACGATGAGAACTTCATTCATGGACGGAGACTCTGGAAGTAGCAAGGAAGAGACGCTGGCAAACACGTTGTCAGAAAATGCTGGAAGTATTTACAAGAGTAAGGAAAGCCTGGATAATACCTTTCCAGCAGACGAGGTGTTCACAATTACAAAAGCTAATGAATTGGGGAATAGTGCCAGTACGCTGCAGGAATTACCAGATCCTGATTGGCAGAAAACTCAATCAGCCTTAGTTTCTGCCAGTTTAGAAGAATTTAGAAATCTTAGTACGGTTACAGCGGCCGCGCTGAACAAAATATTCAATTGTTTCAAGGTTGGCTGCATTTCAGATCCTGATTGCGTAAGTTGACTCCAAGTTTTTAATTAACGCATGCAGGGCAGTTGGACAAGAATAACCAATGCTACAATGCCATCCAAAAATTACTACCGTATGGTCACCTGCTAATTTTTAATTCCCCTCCCTCGCAGCTCTTTCTCTAGAGAGGGAGAAAAGGGAAAATCAAAAAATTGTAGTTAGCATTTGACCACAGGGTAGCTTAGAAGCTTGTATTCGAATTTGGAATAGTGTGGTGACAAATAAAACTGTTTCTCCTGATTTCTAAAAAAAAATTTTAATTTTTGTACATTTTAGGACGATTTATTGGGAATTATTCGAACTTTTCAAAAAGGGGAAGATTTCCAATGGAGTTTGCATCAACTAGGCGGATTCGACGCGCTACTGTTCTTGTATGGCAGGGTAAGTGCTTATCCCATTCTGTAATTTTAGGGTTAAGGGTTCGGGTTAGTTTCGTTATTTAAGCCTCACAGGTTAGTTAGGAGGCAGTTTTTGTGTATTTATGTTTTGATTAACAGAATCTTGAGATATAAAATTGAACTTCGTTATTGTTGTTTTAACTAGGTTGTAGAAATTTGTAGAAATGACGTACTACAATCAAAATGCTTATCATTGGTCCTACACCAATTGAAATGTCAAAAGAAAATTACAGACGCTCCAGAGACAGAGCGAAAAGAATTAATTCGATTTCTGCTGAATTCTTCCAAATCAGTCTTTGGATTTCAAACGTTCATGACCATCATACGATCCTGTTTGAATCCAAAAGGAAATCGGCTCGAGGATTACGAATTGCTCCACTTCTGCTTAGTTTCTTCCTGGAAACGACTTTTACGAAATCGTACCACCGAAAATGATACGCCACCGGAAATTTGTACTCTATTCGAATGCCTCCTAAGAATCATTCTGGAACTTTGTCTAGAAAATGGACCTTATCGTGACCTTAATGTGGGAATTCTCAAGATCAACAAATTCCCGGAAACACTTTTATGTATCTGTACAACAATGACCCAAGAAGCAGTTCCTGAAAACCTGACAGTTGAAGATGCGCTTCGAATTGCAGCAACTGTGAAATCTATTTTAAATGAACTTATGGCCCCACCGGAGGGTGCCATTGTAGTTTCGTTTATACGTTTTGGATTACTTCCGATGCTTCCAAAGGAATTACCTCCACTTCCGCGGAAGACAGACGCATTTTTTCTGTATCATGGAGAACAACGAAGTTCTATTTCCAATTTGTACAATGTTGTTGAGGGGGAAGAAGTATCCGAAAACGAGGAAGCGAGCCGTCGAGCCAGTGTTGCTAGTATCAATGACGTTGGTAGCGAACGGCGTTTATTAAGATTCGATGAAGATATTCCAGAAGTAATTGGAATTGGAAATGGACACAAGATTTCCAATCCCTTTGCATCTAAAAGTAACAACAATGAACCTGAGGATGTTCATTTAACAATGGAACCCACAAGTTTTACGGAAGCCTTTCACTTGAGTATGCTCGACGCCATTATGTCAATTCTTCTCAACTCCATGTCCATTCTGCCGGATGAAGTATTTCGGAAGTTATTGGAACCAAATATGATTGCTCACATATTTATGGCCTACTGTTCTCATCCAAAGTCCGAAATAAAATCGCTTGGAATTCAGCTCCTGGCAGCGTATTTGAACAGAGTTAAAAATCCAATTACGACAGAGTTTATTAAGCATCGTGGATTTTTCCTTGCTAGTTTATATACACAAGGAAATCCAGAACTTGTGCCAATAATTCTTCAGATTTGTTCTGAATTTGGTCCATTGTCGTACGCGTTGGTCAATGGTTTGATACATTCAACCGAAATGGTGAATGCAGTACTTCGGTGGATACAACACGTAAGTTTCTTTTGAAAAATTCTATTTCACCCTTTCACTGTTAAAAATATTAGTAATTTTAGAGACTTTTCAAAATTTCTACTTACAAATTTTTGTAAAGCTTTTTTGGGTTTTTTAGTACAGTTTCTATAATTTTTTGAAATCCGTAACCAATTTGCTCTTTAGCTGTTCCACTTAATTTTAGCGATTCTAAAAACTCCTTCAGGATTTTGGGAACGAATATTTTGGGTTTTGGATCTATTATTTCAATAATCCCTTTATGCTAACCGAATTATGGTGTTTGGACGCGAGGCCTGACATTGATTTATGTGTAATGTTTTTTTACGACCCTTTTTGTTTGTGATTCCAAGTTTTTGTTTTCAAGAACATTCCGAACGTTTTAAGTTATTGTAATTACTAAAACAACATTTGAATACACGAAGCAAGAAATATGCACCACGATTGAGATGGTTTAAGTTTTATTGTGGAACGTCTCCACGAAAAACGTAGAGAAATTAAACGATGTAAAACCAGTTTCGTTTTCTTTTGTTTTTTTAGGACGAAAGCGTCGTTGTTTCATCACTTTTATCAATGGGATTTCTTCCATCGGTCATTAACTATAACAACAATAGCCAACAACTTCCAAGACCCCTCGTGACCCTGCTGAATGAAATCACAAAGTATTTAGTACTGAATCCTAAGGATGATCCCTGGACAATCTTATTCTGCCAAGGAATTGAATCAGCCCCATCCTCCAACTGCATTGTGTCACGAATTTTGCAAGACGCCATGGAAATCTTACGTCGCTACACTGGCAAAGAATTGAAGAAAGGAGAAATTGCAACAAGACTCCTCTGGCTTATAGAGCGTTGTTCCTGTACTCGAATTGGACATCAATTTGACAAATGGTTGCTTAAAGTTTATGCAGTCAATATTATGGAAATTGACGAATCAGAAGAAACAGAAGGATGGAGATTTTTTGTTAAAAAGTATCGTCGAAGATTGAATTACCTTATGGGATTATTCCTCTGCCGAATTTTTGCTCCGAATCAAGGTGATTTGGATTTCAAACAATATGCTGTCCGATGTCTCATTCTTTCTTGTTCGAAATTAGCTGACTGGCTTCCCAAAGTAATTCGAAGTGATGATCAAATTGAGCGATGCTTCACAGCATTTACTCGAGTCTTCATGTCAGAAGCCGAAATGCGACACAATGGACGCCTGGGCGGAGATGTGAGATCCCGTCGCCCATCTTTTCATTCTCTAATTGCATCGCATGGAAATTTAGTTCTAACACTTCGTACAGCAGCCGCCGTGGGATTACCAAATGATTTAACCGAGCCTCTAAATAATCAAAATCAGCGACCACTCCATTCTCAATCAATTTCAGAAATCGACATTCATTTGTCTGATCGTGCGATTCGGTCAAGGTTTGAAGGGCTCCTGATTGATGCGGGCATATTGTCACCAACTAATAATTTTGCATCGAGTAATCCATCCCTGTTTTCATCAACGGCTGATTTTAAGACGTTCAAGATTCTGCTTGAAGCTACACCAATCAGTGGCGTATCACATTCGGAGCTGAGGCAATGTTTAACGACTGTGGACAAAATGAGACTGAGTACCCTTGCCAAATCTTCTGTTAGGAGAAGCAGTTCTTCTGGCTCAATTAAGATCAATAATAATCCTTCTTCAATGCCATTGTTTACGATCTCAAATACAACCGCATATTTCGAAAGTATTTTTGAGTCGGTCCATAGTTTTTCGCTAGAAGTTCTGGATGTTGTGACACGGATGAGAACAAAACAGGAAATTGAAGTGGCTCGACGAATTTCAGTGCGAGATGCAGATATTACAGCCAAAGAAAGCTGGTGGAGGATTCGAAAAAGTTTGATTCATCCCAAAGCGCCGTGGCATTTTCCGTCATCATTTCCTCAGTGAGTAAATTTTTGGAAAGTTTGCAAATATTTTTTGGATCTTTGCGGACTTTTCTCTTTTTACGCGTAAATCCCATAAGAGACTTTCTCTTATAGACAGAACAGAAAACTGAACATGAAAATGAAATGAACCGAAAAATACCCACCCTGTAAATATAAATTCACCAAAAAAGTTCAACAAAAATTGAACTTTGTTTAATAAGTAGTTTGAAAATAGAGCAATTATTACCATTGTTTTTCGTACCTTTCAATTTTTATTGTTATTTCCAGATTTTGGTCTTTGGATCAGAGTGAGGGCCCTTCGAGGGTACGCATGCGTCTTCGTAAAGAACCCTTAAAAGTTCATCGACGATTTCTAAAAACAGAATATCAAGGTTCAGGTAATCAATTAATTTATAATTTTATAATTAATGTTAAAACTTAGTATTGGAATTTCATTTGATTTAATTATTTACAGTTCCAACAGATCAGCAGCCCTTGGATTTCCTATTTGAAGCCGATGTAACTGAACGCCTCAATTATCCTGTTCTAATCTCTGAAGTTGAATTTATCCGATTTTGTATCCGAATTGTTCCTGGAGAAGAATTTCCGGGTGAAGTTATTCTGAGTGGTGACTCTATCTATTTCTTTTGTGAAACATGTCACACTATTATCAACCACTGTGACAAAGTGGCACTTCCAAGGGCTTCGATTTTTCAAATTTTAAGAAGACGCTATACACTGGAAGACAGGGCTGCCGAAATTTTTGTAGATAATCACAGCTATTTCTTTGTGTTTCGAACGCTGCGAGATCGTGAAGACTTTATTCAAGTATTTTCTACAAAGATGTCTGTA
>JABASL010000833.1:0-13639 GCA_019775825.1 Neanura muscorum | reverse complement strand
TTGCTTGCCTCTTGGTTGCTTACAATTTTGTGTTCTTTAAGACAAGGTTTGCTTGCTTAGATTGTCTTGGTTGCTTACAATTTTATTTTCTTGGATGCTGTTTCATACAATTTTGCTTGCTTAGATACTCTTGGTTGCTTACAATTTTGTGTTCTTTAAACAAGGTTTGCTTACTTAGGTTCTTTTTGCTTAGAGTTTGAATCGCTTATTTTTGTTGAACATGTCAGCGATTTGCAGCGCATCTTCATCCAAATTTCTTTAACCGGAGTTCTGTCCCTTTAGGCTCCATTCAGGTTTGCAAGTTTGCAAGTGAATAACTTGATGAGCTACCTAAAATTTAATTAATTTTTGTGAGGTGACAGTTAAATGACAGGTTACCTGAATATACTCATCGGGATATGATACACTAATAACTTTGATCAAAGATGACAATAATTTGTTTTGCTACAAAAATACGTGATTAATTAGCATAAACATGTTAATCGGTGGATGAACTATCAAAAAGTACAAGGGAAAGGTGTGAAAGTTGACATTTTGATTTGAGGTTGAATCCAATTTTGATTTGTTATTCCTGAGATGACAGTGAACTTTGGATAAATATGCAAATTAATTTAACGTTAGTTGAATTATTTGGGCAACTGCCAATTGAGCAATTAGAAGGGGGACAATTTAAGTTTTTTTTTAATGTCTTGATCGTCTTGATCTGGATTCTTGATCACAAGTTATGATCTAAATTCTTTTCTTGTACAGGATTTCCCAACGTCTGATTAATTAAAACGTAATTTTCCTTTCAATTAATTTTAAACTATAAAAAAGAATTGAGCACTTTACTTTCATCCACCCAAAATTTCATAAAAACTTGTTTTAAAACCGGTTTTAAGAGGTCAATCAATATTGAAGGTTCTTCTCACGATCAGTTTCAGTTTCATTTATACTTCCGCCATCATTTCAAATCAATTCAAAAATTCTTGGAGCCCAATTATGATGTCAACATTCTAAAAAGTCGAGTTGAGCGGCAGCGATTTCATGATAACCAGTTGGAATTTCTGAGCGGAGCGTTAATCACCCAATCGCAGTTTACATTTTAGTTTAATGCGTTGATATGGAACGCTGAATTCTGTTCCAGTCCTTTGGATGTGAGGTGCTAATTGGTGATTAGCACCTCACATACATCAAGCTTTATGAATGTTATGGAATCTTTACGAAAATTGAGAAGCATCCAAGCATGACGCTCAGCATTCCCAACAGAACACCTCATGTCGAGTTTAGGTGCCGCTAAGTGCCCATGGCCTATTGACAGACTCCACAAAAACTGTTCGTTTCAAAAATCGTTGAGAAACCGTTCGTTTTTATTTGATTAAAATGAGGGAAATTGTTCAAATAAGCCGTTGTTGACATTAGCGCTGTTTGGTTTCACAAGCCGTTTGGAAACATTTTGTAGAAGTTGTTTCGAGATTCATTGATCAGTCTTCTAGAATCTAGAACAAAGAAAACGTTTTTTTTTCTTCTAATTTTCGTTTTTATTTTTTGTTTAGCTAAAATGGTGAACCTCCCTCGATTAATTTATTAATTAAAATGGAATTAAAGTTAATCCATAATTTTCAGAAGCGTGAGAATTGATCTAAATCCTCTACCACAGCCTCATTCCTCGCCTATTTCTAAACTTTTAATTAGCGAATCAAGTGAATTAGGACATGGATGACTGATTTAGGCTCCTTCATTGCAATTAGCATTTTGTAATATGACCTTGACGTATGAGAAAGACAGTGACCTTTGACATCAATTCAGGATAACAACCCAACACCTTCACCTTCTCGTTTTTTTTTGTCTATAGTTAAAGTCGCTATTAATTAAATTTTCAACGCCTTTAACTGTTCTCAATTACAATTGAAGGGAATTTGGCATAAAACATTCAACTTTAATTACAATTTCCTTCATTACATTTAACAAATCAAAATACTAACCAAATTTTTTCTCAACAGATTTTAATCATCTTTAAATATGTAATTGTTAAAGTGCTTTATAATTAAAGTGTGGAATTATTACACGGGTAGGGTAATTTGGTTAAACTAAAATTGAATTAACTAAAATTAAAAACAACCTTGAACACTGAATTGAATTTAGGAGGTGATGGGTAATGCAGTATCAATTCCAATTCGTCGATACACTTAATTTTTTTTAAAGATTCGTGACGATGAATATTTGGGTGCAATATGACCTTTGACCCTTTAGGGTTGATTGGAACTCCATTTCCGTTTTTGTTGTGGTGTTGAACTGTTGAAATGAAACCGCGTGCGAGGACTTTTGAATGGAACCACAACGATTCATTAATTCTCTGACACAACTTCCTGCCGTGAGAAAATTCGAGATGATTCAATTACCGTAAAATTTCTAATCTGGGAGGCGCTTATTTTCAACTGTTTTTTTTTCTATATAAAATCAGAATTTTTATGCCAGCGCGCTGGCATAAAAATTCTGATTTGAATCGCTGCAACGATTATATTATTTGTACAGGGTTTCATGACATTTATTCATTTTGCGGTAATTTTCAATATTTTCTTTGTCGATTTCAGGTTCAAACCAGAGAGAATTCAGCGCCATCCAGTCCAAAAAGTTAAGTGGACTCAATCACGACTGGCTCGATCCCTGGCTGGGGATCTTTTCTCTTCCAGTGCACCTATGACCTCTATTGAAGCCAAATATCCAGGCATGACCTCTTATGCTCGTCCAAGTCATTTGAACAACAATCATTTCACTACCAGGAACTTCTTGTCCGAACATCTTCCGCTGGAATCCGAATCAGGAGTTTCTTCCATGACGATTGCTGACGTCAGCCCCAGACTTGCTGTCAAAAAGGTACGAGCGCCTTTTTCAAAATTTTGATTTTCATGAATGCATTTTAGGGATATTTAATACGTAAAAGCTTATTTTAGGTATTGCTGCTGTATGAACACGCGCAGTACCGCGAGGCTGCTAATTTTATTCAGCGTCTCAGTGTCGGTACTTTTCGGATCATTCTTCGCGAACTGCCGCTGGATCTGCTCATTGAAGCGATGCCACATTCGTTGCCAATTCTGGAAGCACTTTATTCAAAGGTGCGTAAAATCTAACCCCACAAAAACCTGGGACCAATTTTCTGAATTTTTAAAATCCCGCGCAGGTTTTTACTTCCGATGGCGTAAGAATGGATTTGAAGCCGCTCAAACCAGAGTGCACAGTTCTACACATGGTGAAATTTTTTTCGCAAGAAGAAATGTGGCGTGAGGTAAATAACTGTCGTTTTTCTACTCTCCCTGTCCCATACAATTAGCGCTTAAACGCCCATACAATTAGCATCCATTAACACTTCTGTAGAATAAGACGAAGCTAATTGGGCCGACAGTTGTGTCGGTTTTTTATTAACCGATAAAAAAAAGTTAGAGTTTTTGGCTCCACTGTCGAAATTGTGTTTTCTTTCTCGTACTTAGCAGTGTCGGCAGCAAGGAAAAGAAATCATTGGCCCATTTACATCGGGTTGTAAACGGATTCTGCGTATTATTCTTCTCGGGGATCCAAAAGTGGTCAAGAGCCTTCAGGGGCGGAGAAGGGCCTTGGATAAGGCAGTCGAAGGAATGGGTCAACACGGTCTGGTGGGTACAACTGACGAATCGCTTCTACCGCTCCATGATGCCCTTAAGCTCGATTTTCGCCGAGTTATGGATGCATACAAGGGAGCCCTTCAAAAACTTGAGGACTTGTCACTCTCATCCACTCGAAATAATCCTAAAAACGTTTCTCATGGACCTGCGCCTATCCAAGCTTCACATCAAAGACAACTCTCACTGAGGTCAGTCACCTTTTTACAATTTTTTCACAACGTGTCACACAAAATGACAACTACACATAGGTTTACTAAGGACTAAACCTACACATAAGACCCCGGTTTCTCAACCTGGGTCTTATATTTTGACCCGGGTGACATCGCGATGCATCGTGTCATGCCAGTCTTCCGTTTTAAGAATCTGGTTCGGCTGAGCTTTCTATGTCAAAACCTCAATGCGGATCCCTTAGGGATTCTACTGAAAGTCTGAAAAACTCAATTTCTTCGAAAAAATTGAAAAATTGAAAACAATTGACTAAAATATTTGAAATTACTGCAAACTCGCAAGAAATTCAGGTCGAAAATTCGAGTATTTTGAAAATTCTGACTCACAAAAATTGTGCAAGCCAAGCTTTCAGTTTCTCCCAAATTTCTGTGGGAGCTATTCATTTTTTTTTCTTCTCAAGATTTCAGCTCGCTTGCTTTGATTCTTCACTTTTCAAGATCAAAATCTTGCTCGTTCTTCCTTGTTTTTTTTTTATTGTTTGGGAAACTGCACGACTTGTATGAGTAGAATAAAGAGACGAATGTTTGAATTGACGTTGAATTTGAGGTTGTGCGGAATTTTGGGCCAATTAGTCAAGTCCGTTGTAATTTACAATTTGGACGACGGAAGGAATTGTCTCCCTTTATCCGTCCCCTCAATTGTAAATTTTATAAATTGGGCCGAATTCTGATTAAAACGGAACTTCATTTTGTGTGGAGTGGTGAGTAGTAGCAGTGGTTGTAATTTAATTAATCACTAATTACAATTGAGGCAATCTGGGTCTTATATGGAACTTGATTGACAGGCACAAGTAAATTATGTCCCCTATTTTAGGTGGCAAATTTAAAAAAAAATGCGCATGTCTCAGACGCTCAACAATATGATAAATTGATACATCTTTTGTTTGCAGAGCCGAGGAAATTCAGGAGCGGCTCATCAAGAACAAATCGCTTTTGAACGTCGTTGAACCAACGCTAGGCAATCATTGCCTCGACATTCTTCTTGGAATTCTTCAGCGTCGTATCGACTGTGACAAGGACGCATTATTTCATTTTACGCAACTACGCAAGGAAGTTGGAGACGTTAGCTCCGAAACGCTCGTCGCACCGCTGCTCATGCGCTACTCAAGGGCTGCCAAAAAGGTACACACACGTCATGCTCTCTCAAAAAATTCCAAAGTTTCTGCCCTTATTTTTATAGAATCAATAAAATTTCTTAATTGAAGCTCCTTTTAAAGAGCATACTACTGGTTAAAGCCCCTTAAGGGCAAAATCTAAGGAACTTTGCTACAGGGTGTTCAATTATGAATAATTTCACGTCATAAACTAAAACCTTGAAAATTACTTCCAGAAACGTTATTCTCTAACTTTCAGGCACATAAATCCAAATTAGTGGGGCGTGTTCTTAGTTTCACACCCCGTATTTTCAAATTTTTGGAGTTTGGTAATCTGGTTCTTTGTTTTTTTTTTCGTCCCGTTAGGGAAACTCTTGGTTTTTCGTCCTTTTCATTTGGCGTTTGGCGTTTGGCCATTGTTTTAGCCTTTGGTTTTTTTTTAGAAGAAATTCTAAATAATTGTTTTGGGAAGTTGTTGATATTGAAGAACATGAGTAAAAAAAAGAACCGTAATTTTGTATTCTTTTGTCATGTGCCAAAATGTCTTTTTTTCGTAATGTTTGTTGGTCCTTTGAGTGGGTGGCGTCATTAGGAATTCTTTTGAGATGTTATTGTGGTGTTGTTAGATGGTGGTCATTTTCCCATTGTGACATGAGATTCTCACAGTTGGACCAAAAGTGGTAACCGTTGATAGAAAAGTGGGCGGGCAGGTACATGGGAAAGACTGAGGCTGAAACTGTGGCTGAATGGAAATGATGATGTGAGAGTAAGAGTTTAGTAGTGTTATAGAAGGTGTTTAATGTTGATGTTGATTAGTTAATGTCAATTAGAGATGATTCTTTAATTGGTAAGGGCTCAATAGAGTACTTTCCAAAGGGTTCCTTTTTCAAATTTATGACTTTGATTGATGGACATTTTGGGCCTGTAGGGAAAGGCAATGGGAAGAAGCTTAGCCATTGTCAAAATTCAGCCAACCATTCTCCATACACAAATTCCTACAAAGATTTCTGCATGGATTTTTGCAGAGCTTTTCTCTATAGAAATCTCAACTCGCCAAATATTTCTGCATGGAATCTCTCGCCCACCTGCTTACAATTTCTTCAGGCTAAGGCTATGATTTCGAACAGTTCGAAGATGAGGGTGCAGAAAAAATTTGCAAAGGCGCTTTTCATTCAATTTGAAAATTCTAGTATACATGGTTGTTGAATTTTCACCAAAAATGTAAAGGCCACATTCGCAAATTACGTAAATGTGAGGTTGGTAATTCAGACGATTTTGGCCGCCTCTGGGCCAAACCGAGGGACACCTACCTACCTACCTTACCTTCCTACTGCGAGCCGAACCTACCGGAACGGCTGAGCATGAAGTTCCAAAGGCCTCAACCAGGAGGAGCAATGACCATGAAGTTGTCGTAAAAGGTCGCTGGGTCATCCCCAGCCATGGTGGGTGGGAAAACATAAGCCATTAAGCGATATCGTAGGAAAGCCTGACACAGTGACTATATTTACTACCCCTCTGGGTCCAGTTTTGCCCTAGTGACTTCAGATTACGATTTGATGATTCTGCGCAAAGCCTGAATGCTGATGTCTTCCGTAATCCCTCTTCCTAACAGGAACTCATGAGATTAACTTCCGAAGTAGGTCAAGAATTCAAGGATTAGCTTGGTTGATGCTTGAAAGTCCAATGGACCAATTAGCGGAAGATGACAAACATGACAACATTCTCATGATCAAAAAATCCATAACATCTACTTTCTAAATTAGTAATTTGAACTCACCCGCCACACCATTCTAAAGTTTACAGCTCACCAGCATACGCGCCAAACGGCTAAATACAGCGGCCTTTGAATTTGGATGAAATTAAGTTGAAACGATGTTTGACGATATGAAACCCTGAATTTGTAGGTACTTGAACTGATGAAGGAAGTTGGAGAAGAAGGGGATGAAAGTTTAAGCTGTCATGGAGATGACTCGAGTGACCTCTCCGGCTACCACTCTGACTCTGACTCGGCCATTATGACCTCAGGAAATTCACCATTCGTGTCTCCAAGGGCCAGATTCAACTTCCTCAGTCGGTCGGGTAAGAATTTAAGCCCGAGTCTGATATTTTGTTTCCTTAGTTATTGTCCCTTGATTGATAAATTGTGGCGGAAGTAGAGTTGAATGAGGAGGAAATTGTAGTTGATTGGTTGATGCGGACGTAGATCTTTATTTCGGTTTGTTAGTTAATTGTCCACTTAACTTAACTCTTGTTTCGGTGAATCCAACGGTGAAATGGACTTTGTATAACAGGTTAAAAGTTACAACAAAAGAAAGTGAAAAGGTTCAACAATTAATTGAAGAAGGGAAGACACGAAACAGGAATTGAACAGAAAAAAAGACCGAAATTATTTTCCTCTTTTCTTTCCAAATAGCCAACAACCTCTATTTTCACACGATTGTTTCTCAATCGTTTCTTGACCCCACAATCTTGACCTTTAATCCTCTTAGGCCTAAAGTTTCCGCGGGAGTGGCTCAAGCTCAGAGGTGGTTGACCCCTGGGTCAACCAATCCTAAACCAGTCAATGGCCACAGAACAACTCTCCAGAATCCAGTACACCAGAGCTGTTCAAATGATGCGGGTCAAAGTAATTGTAGAGTTGCCCCACCCTCAGCATCAAGTTGTTTGAAATCTAGGTCACAATACCCGGCGTTCTTTGACGTGTCAAGCCGAATCTTAGTTGACCCTCAAGGGTCTCAAGGCACTTTGTACCGGTCCTCAATGCTCATCCAAATGTTTCAAATTTCAGTTAGATGTAAAACATTGCTGAGGCCATCATTAGCCTTCAGCTCCGCTTCATCAGCGTCACCCGGCATTGGAAGCAGCGCTGATTCGGGATCACAAACCGTTTCCAGAGATTTGAATCAATCTCCGTCAAATCCTTCAACAAATCCCATTCGCCCAAGGACCGTGAAGCAGAGGAATCAACTACACAAAAATAATTCCTTAGGTAATGCTTAACCTAAAGATTCGGGTCAATTAATTTAACCCACCTTTTAAAAAATACGAATGTCCTTCCATATAAAAATGGTAGGTCAATTCTTAAAATTGTTAATGCCCAATGCGCATGCGCACGACAGGATATTGCTCTTTCTAATGCTTGTCAACTTGATGACATTTTCAAGATCCTGTCCTTCCCTTAGTGAAAGTGAGACGTGCGTGATTGTCAAATTTGTTACGCGTTAGAGAGTCCGACTTGAGAAATGGAAACAAAGAAACGAAAAAAAACGGTTGATGGAATTTAAGCGCTTTTGCCCACAATAATTTAAAAAGTCAAGTGATGACGATGATATTTAAATTAAAGTAATTTGTATATTTGTCATTTGTAAATCTTACAATTTTCAATTGCAATTTCAAAGGCTCAATTATTAACTTTTTGTGCAATTGTGAATGTTCAATTGCGAGATTCGGATCTGAATTTTTTTTGGTAATCGTGCATTCTGCTCATGCGCTTCTATTTCTTTTCTCTCATTAACTTCCTGTTATTAATCTAAAATTGCTTTTAAAGTAAACCTAACATTAGCCTTAATTGTAAAAATTTAAATTGTATATTGCATATTCACTTCCTTCAATTACCCAAAAAAAAAGGCGAGACACACCCTAATACGTTTCGTAGTTGTCCCAAATATTAACCTTACAACCAAGCCTCTTAACCTAACCTCAACCATTAGAATCTCAGCATATCGAATGTTAACCCTAAACTAAAAGTAACCTAATAATAACCTAACAAAAAAAACCTTACCTTAACCATTATAATCCCAGGATCTGGAACCTTAAACCCTAAACTAAAAGTAACCTAATCATGACCTAACAAAAACCTTACGTTAACCATTAGAATCTAAGTATCCCGAATGCTAACCCTAAGCTAAAAGTAACCTATGAACCTTAAACCCTAAACTAAAAGTAACCTAATCATGACCTAACAAAAACCTTACGTTAACCATTAAAATCCAAGTATCCTGAATGCTAACCCTAAGCTAAAAGTAACCTAACACTCCCGTAACAAAATCCTTACCTTAACGATTATAATCCCGGCATCCCGAACCTTAAACCCTAAACTAAAAATAACCTGATAATAACCTAACCAAAAAACCCTAACCCTCAGGTTATGTGTCAGTTTAACAATAGGTACAAGACTCAATTGTAATTGGAAATTGTTGACGGGCGAATTCTGGATACGGTTATAAAGTGAAAGTCGCTTAATTGGGAAAATGCTTTCGGCAATTGCGAGAGATAGGTTGCAATTTAAGCACGATTTCCGTGATTCAATATTCAAATGGTCATGGCCCACCTTCTGCTAATTACTGAGCCATAAAGATGAAGTGATGTTCTTTAACACACTAATTATCCAACCATTATCTTTAACTTTTACTAATGTTTACACTCCCTAAACTCCTCCCTCAGGTGGGCTCACAAAAATCAATTTGGGAAAAACTTAAGGTCTTTAGTTTGACCCCATGTCAACCTACGGTTGTCATCAGATTCGGAATACAATGGCAATATGGCGTCTATCTCGTCCATCTCAACTTCGTTATAACTTCAAATAGTGCAATGATGTACTTGAAAGTATTTCAGATTTTACCAAATTTTTTCTTTTGTAGTTTCCAGCTCCTCAGGTGACAGCGAGTTGAGCGCTGGCAGAAGTGGGCGGAGCAGCGATGATTTTCCAATGAATCCAGCTGCTCTTGACTATGTAACCGTTGTGACTGTTCCAGAAAATGAAGTAATTTCATCAGGAACACACGGAAAATTACCTCCAGCATCTGCACTACCTTCCATTGACAATCGAGTAACGGAACTCACAAATGAAATCAATCAATTGAGACAAAATTTACTAACGGCAAATATTAGAATTAAACACTTAACGGATAAGGACAAGAGGTAAGAAACAAAAACCATTCTAAAACAAAATGTATCCATTCTCTAGAAAAAAAAACGTACTTTTTGGATAATTAAAATTGTTCTAAACTCAGGCTGGAGGAGCCATCAGGAAACGGAAAAGAAGAAAGGAGAACTTTGTGCATCAGACAATATGGTGCACTCTATGCCACGGTATGAAATGTTAGGGTATTCGTTTTCGTTAAATAATTCTATGAGGATCAAGAACGAGTGTCAAGGTTCAGGTCCATGTCAAAGGGTCAATTACCATTTTTGTTGTTCTTTGGTAGACTCGGGTCGAGACAATGGACGCCTTGGACGCGATTCCAGAACTGAGATCCGCGGATGAACTGAAATCAAAACTATTATTTTCTGTCGTGGTGGTAATTTCCATTAAATAAAATTTAAATGATGGAAGACTGAATTTAAAATCGTTTTGTTTCGATTTCAAAACGTTTTCCAGCTGTCGTTTCGCTCTGTAGAGTCAATTGTGGGAGAAACAATGAAAAGAGTAGAATTGCTCCTTCAAATGGATTCACATGGGCGACATTCTGAAATTCGTAGTAACAAAGGGTGTCTTAAAAGTTCAATGTCGCTTTCGCAATCCCACACTACTATAGCTCCACCTCCCAAGGACGAAGAACGGGAGTCGGAGGTCAGAGTTCGGGAAGCCATTGGAGACTACTTGGGTAACTCGGGTCAAAATTCCAGTCTCAACAGAGCAGTCGAGGTAAAAACCTTTGACCCTTCAAATTTTTGACAAATCTTTTGATTTGAAAGACTTGTTTGTTGATTTCATTTCCAGCAAGTGGCCAATCAGTTATGGAGCACCTTGTATGACTATCCGTGTCTGAAAAGTTGCCATGGTCTTCTCAAATATATTCGGGCATGCGTGACCTTGGCTTGGGGACTGTCCACACTTGTAAGTCTATTGGATTAGGTTAAGATTTGGATTGTCCTTTGCGACCTGCCAAACTGACCTGGCTTTTGCTTTGGTTGGCTTTCAGACTCCGCCTTGTCGCCTCGAATACGAGACTCGAGTCTTCCGACGTGAAATGCATGTCCGATTCCACTCTGCCAATCCTGCCAGTGACCAAATCAAATCCTACCTCTGGCCAGTTCTTGTCCAAGGACCTGGACCACATTGTCTCCACAAGGGAATTGTCATCACCTGAGGTCAAATGTAAAAATTAATCCAGTATTCAAAGTGTTCTACGATGTAATCATTCGAATTTATTCCATCCGTCGTCGTCGTCGTCCGCATGCGTCTTCGTCGTTATCATTCCATAAATTCCCTATTATATTTAACTATTCAAAGTAACGTAAATTAATAATATTTGTAGATAAATAATTTTTTTAATCTTATTTAAATTATTCCTAAATAATAGTTTTTGGAAGAGACTTTATCGCAGGTGGTAGTGACTAGGAATTAAAGTTGATTCCATATTGGAGACAGGAAGGGAAAGGTCACATTACTTATTTCCTCTCATCTAAACCACGGCAGCGTCATTTGAACTAGAAATTGATTCAGACTATTCCTGTAGTAACTAACTCATAACCAACTAACCGTTAACTATAATTAACTAAATACCCTCAGCTAGCCTAACAATTTAGTCAAAATTAACAAAAAATTATACTCAAGGTTTCATGTTAAATAAGACCTGGATTAGCTGCAAGCTTTTGACGCAGAGGCAACTAGACTGAATTTTGTAGCACAAATCTTATCTCAGCAGCACTTTGGCAGCACCCAAGGGAAAGAGTAAAGCGCTTCATGTCACAACTTCGGAATCGCTTGAATTCAGCGTTGACTTAATGGAATTGAACTTGGGGACAAGTCATGATTGTCAGTTTGTGTATTGCTGGAGAATCCTGTGCATAAAGCGATGCACGATATCCATTTTGTGGAACGAAAGTTAAACCATGGAGAAAACTTCTCGTAGAAGGGGTTCCACTTCACGTGGATTGACTTCAAGAAAAACGCGAAGATGGGTTGAATTGAGAATACGAAGTTCTGCTATTTTTCTAATAAGCAAAAGATAAGTTGACCTGGCGTCACAGCCGTTGAGCATGGATTCTAAATAACGCTTGAGTAGATAGTAGTATGAATCTTGCTCCAATTTCACAACGTCCTTATGAATCACATTCGGTCTCTCGGCCGTAAATAATGTAATGGCACACAATAAAATCATAATCTTCTCATCTGCTCTCCATTCTGGCTTGAAGGATTTCACAAATCGCTGATGCTCTTCATACAAATTACCACGAGCCTCCTTCAGTACACCCAGCTTAATGTTGTAACCGTAACTGTGGGGAATCTGAAACACACAAACAAGATTAAGAAATAGGTACCTTAACTTTTCAATTTTTTAGTTTTAGGGGCGAATTGAGATTTTCTTATTCATATTGATATTCATATTCTATGACAAAATTTCAATGTGTTCAACCATACTAATTCGCACAACATTCTTAAAAGTCAGGTTAACGGCTGCATAAATGTAGAATCCCTTACAAACAATTTAAAGACAATGTTCATTTCAAATTTAGACTTACGTTCCATGAATCTCTGTCTGGATCATATGTGACAACTAAAATCAAATTAAGCAAACGATTAGTTAGTTGTTACCCTAGCTAATCACCACGTATTTTTAAATTGAAAAGGATTGAAGTCTTTTTGTTAAAAAAAAAGTTGTGTTTTACCACTGCGAAGAATCATCATTTCCGTGCAACCTCCTTTGAGCAATGCAATCTGATCCTCTTGGCACATATTCTTAAAACCAGAAATTTTCTTGGACATTTTGATGAGGCGTCGAATAGCAATATCCGTCAGGTTAATCACATTGAGTAAGGTTGGGTCAGAGTTAGTGGTCAACTGAAAATCAGACAAAAAATTGAAATAAAGTATGGGGTAAAATGATTCCATAATAAAACTCCTCATCACACTTCAAATTTTTCGAATTTTGCCTAACCTAAACCTTAAACTAACCTGACATTAGTAAACTACTGAGTAATTACTCAGTAGTATGTAGTTCAAATTTAAACCAAAAACGTTTGAGTATCTTCGTATTACAATAAAAACACAAAATAAAGTAAATATATTGATACGGGGCAACCTGAGACTTTTGAAATCTTTGGGGGTAAAATGAAACTTCTAACAGTACTGTTAGAAAGTAAGAAAACTTAGTAAGAAAATGAAGTTAAAACTGAAAAGTTGTCGCTGAGAAAATCAAATAAATCATTATTATGTTAAATAACTAATTAATGAAAAGTTAAAACTGAAAGACTAAGAATTTAGAATTACCGAAAGTTTCAAAGGCCCTTCTTGATCAACTGGATCTCCTAGTGCTTCACAAGCCATAAGTAATTCTTGTAATTTTGCCAGTTCAGCTCCGTTCAAATCCTTTGTAAATGACTCTTGCGGTTTACACATCATTCCAAAGGAATTAAATTCTGCTCGTATAGCTACACTCAAAATAGAATCCATTGTATTAAGAGGAAGCGGCGGTGGAACTTCATCACTATCACCGTTGGCACATTCTTCTCGAAAGGGACTTGCTGCCGCATGAGAGGTCACGGAATATCCATGCCCTGCTTGCAGTCTCATACTTCCAATACCATTGTTACCAGGATTGGGCTGCGTTTGATAATGATGCGTGAGACCCTGTTGTTGCAGCTGAGCATATGTCACTCCTCCTCCATAAGTATTATTGCTTCGTTGAAATTGATTTCCCATTCCCACGGTGGACGTGGTCCCATCTGAAACCAA
>JABASL010000832.1:0-13655 GCA_019775825.1 Neanura muscorum | reverse complement strand
TTAAGATTATTCTGCGAATATGCGCACGACTCTAATTAAACTCCCATACGTTCCGTACCTTGTAAAGTGGCCGAAAGTTTGACGGATGCTTCTCCGAAGCTTGACGTCCCATTGGACAAATTCAGCGACATATTTTACGTGATAAAGAAATTTTATTCTTGAGAGGTGCGCCCCGCTGTCATGACACTGATTCAAAATTTTATTCGTTTCTAAAACTGAATAAGAAAATGTAGATAGATATTTATAAATTTTAAAAATGTCCATTATTTTCCATTCAGTAAATATAGGAACATGCCTAGATTCGAATTAGGTACTCTCAGCCAACATTTTCAAAATTATTGAAATTTTATTGTGAATTTATATTTATTTTATATAATTCTTGATATTTTGTTTAGTTAATTGTGATAGATCAAAATCTTAAAGGTATTTCCTAAGTTTCAACGAGTCGCAAGGAATGCAGCATAAATTTCAGGATGTTTGGTCTAAAAGTTGAAAAAAATCAATAATTCTCTTAAAATCTTTTATAAACTGTGGTGCATGAGTCTAAATTCATGATTTTTTTTGTTCTATTGAGTACCTTTAAATGTCGTCGAAAATTTGATGTTTCAGTGGCTGTAATTTGGGCCCCGCATTTTAAACATTGGGCAACAAATCTCACACGTATACCCTTAGCGAAGGAAACTCGAAAAGCGTGCACGACTCTATATAAATTCCCATTTAGTATTGCAGGTTTGGCAATAACAAAACTTCCTTCTCCATACCAGTCCACCATTCCTGTTTAAAATTAATACTTCATCAAACCAGTTTAGCTAAATTTAAATTTTTAGAGAGGTGCACCATATTCAAGATCATATTTGACAAATCTTTGAAATAAAATTTAAAAAATTCTTGAAACTTTTCTTACAATTGAATTTTAGTTTAGTTGAATACCTTTGTGGAATTTTTACGTCGTACGAAAAATTTCAGCATAATCTCAAGTAAAAAATCAACACTTAAGCCAACATTAAACTTGAACAGCCTAAAAATAATGAAAACCAGCAAACAGAATTGGCGAACCATAATTTAATCCTTAATTGAAATTTTATATAAGTATGTGTAAATAAAAAAACTAATAGAAAAACTGTATAAATTTTTATTTGTCGAATTTTTGAGTGTTGAAATAATAATTTTCCCAGTATTTTCTGAAACATTGTGTAAGATTTAGTTTTGGGTGTTTAGAAATTAGACAAGTGCACCTTCAAGCTGATTTGAAGAATGATGGGCTATGATGTACAATTATTGATGGTACTTGCTTATTGTTCCTGCAAGTCGAGAAATTTTGCATAAATTTCAGGATGCACACGCTGAAACATACGATTAAACAATTAATTTCAATTAAGCTAAAAATTTCGAGTAAATTTGTTTATAAAATTGTAGCTACCTTATAGTGACGATGGAACGTTGATGTCATTCTGTCCGTAAGTTGACGTCCGCAAATTATGCATTCTGCTACTTTGTATACTACACTTCCTTGTGGGCCACTTATTTCTGACGTACCCAAAATCCGAAAATAATTTTCATCTAGTATTGTACCGGCACGTTTTCTAAATAAACGGTAGTTGGATGCTGCAATTTTAAAGTAAATATTTAATTATATTGATTGCAATTACTTACAGCCTGAAAATACTTTTCCTGGCAAATATTCGACTACTTTATAGAGCTGCAACACAAAAATATTTCCAGGCATAACGACGAAATTTGTACAAAAATTAACGAAAAAATAATCTCGACATTTACCACTACATTCCTTGCACACGTTTTAGTAACAAACGAGAACTATATATATAAAATTTAGAAAATTTTTATTCGAAAAAAAAAACGCAAAAAAATGTGAAAATATACGATATGCAGTTAATTCGATGAACTTTGAGAGGTGCGCCACTCTTGAACAAAAGTTTTACAAAAACATAAATTTTTAATAATTGAAATGATAATTTAATTTATATTCAGATAATTATTATAATTAAGTCTTAAAGTAGCAAATGGAGGTAAATCTTGAAATGACTTTTCATCAGTGTCCTCGAAATTCGGCAAAAATTGCGGGATGTTTATTCTAGAAATAAAAAAACATGTAGATTATTCTGTGAATCTGCGCAGGACTCTAGTAAAACTGTTCCCATGTTCTCTACCTTGTAATGTCGACGAAAATTTGAGGGATAAGTATCTGAAACTTGACGTCCACATTGAACACATACTGCAACATATTTTACGCGATTCTTATTTCCAACCGTGACGTGTGAGACGTGCACGACTCTAAATAAATTCCGATCTAGAATCCGAAATTGCGTAGCTTGAAACTGTGCTCCATAAAAGTTCATTCCTAAAATTTAAGCCTTAGTTAAAATAAACTCTTCAAAGAAATTCTGTTCTTGAGAGGTGCGCCACGCTGTCCACTACTTCAAATTTTAATTCAAAAGCTTCTAAGGACTGAATAAAATTTTTAAGAAATCCTTACGTGTTTCTTTCAAAAATCTTCAAACAATCCAAATTTCCATATGATAATTATAGGGATAAGAACATGACTAGATTTGAATTACATTCTGAGGCGTCATTTTTAAATGTCTTGAAAACGTGAAATTTTATTTTGAATTAATATTTATTTTATATAATCATTGAAATTTTATTTCGTTAATTGTGATAGATGCAAAGTTAAAGGTATGTTCTTTAGTTTCAACGAGTCGCTAGGAATGCGGCATAAATTTCAGGATGTCTGTTCTAAAAATTTTAAAATCAATAATTAGTTTAACATCATTTATAAACTGTGGGTGCATGAGTCTAATTTCATGACTCTTAATTCTGATGAGTTATGAGTACCTTTAAATGCCGTCGAAAATTTGATGTTTCGGTATCTGTAATATTTCTGCCGCATTTTAAGCATTGCGCAACAAATCTCACACGTTTACCCTTAGGGACGGCAACTTGAGAAGCGTGCACAACTCTATACAAAATCCCATCTAGTATTGCGGGTTTTGCAATAAAACTTCCTTTTCCATACCAGTCCGTCATTCCTATTTAAATTTAACAGTTCATCAAACACGTTCAATAAATTTTTAGAGGGGTGCACCACGTTCAAGATCATGTTTCACAAATTTTCGAAATGGAACAAAATTTGAAAATTTTGAACTTTTCGAACTTGAATAAAACTTGAAATTTTGAAATTTTTTTCGTTTTTTTTATCGAAAATTCAAAATAGTTTGAATTATTCTTCACGTAATGTGTCGAATTTTTGTCATTTCAGTACGCAGCCGAACCTAACCCTAACACTAACCAAAACGAAATAATCAAAAACGGTTAAAATAATTGGCGAACCATAAGGTAACCCTTTATTAAAGACTTATGTAAATATGTAAATTGTATATAATATTTGGGTTTTTAATTTATTAATATAATATAATATTTGAATAATAGTTTTACCGCTATTTTCTGCTACAAAGTTTAACGTTTAAAAATTAGACACGTGCACCTTGGTGCTAATTCCAAGAATGAGTGCAATTATTAGACTTCCTTAATGTTCTTGCAAGAATTTGGCATAAATTTCAGGATGAACACGCTAAGAAGTTGAAGGCACAATTAATTACAATTAATTTTAAAATCTCAATTAAAGTGCATACATTTTTTTTTATGGCTACCTTATAGTGACGATGGAACGTTGATGTCTTTCTGTCCTTAAGTTGCCGTCCACATCGAATACATTCTGCTACTTTGTATACCACACTTCCTTGTGGACCACTAATTTCTGACGTACCCAATATTCGAAAATAATTTTCATGTAGTATTTTACCGCCACGTTTTCTAGATAAACTGTAGTTGGATGCTGCAATTTTAAAGTAAATATTTAATTAAACGGATGGCAATTACAGCCTAAAAATAATTTTCCTGTCAAATATACAACCCATTTAGAGAGATTATACCACAAAATAAAAATCGATTTTGAACGGGAATCAGCACCAACAAAATTTCTACAAGAAAAATTGGCAAAATAATTCATAATTTCGCTACATTCCTTGCACACGTTTTGAAAGCCGCAGATTGAAATAAGAACTACATCAAGAATTTTGAAAAATTTTTATTAAAAAAACTTAACACAAACAAATTGAGAAGTTATGTGAAACATGCACTTAATATTTGCGTACAGAGGGACAGAAGGACATCATAAAATCATTGACTGATAATTAACATATGCGTTTTCGAGTTCTAATTTAAAAAATTCCGTAAAAAAGGTTCAACTGTACTGAATTTGGAGAAATTCAGCATAACTTTGAGGATGATGAACCTATAAAATAAAATTAAGTTTTAGTTGATAATCACATGTTTTAATTTAAAAAATTCCGTAAAAAAGGTTCAACTGTACTGAATTTGGAGAAATTCAGCATAACTTTGAGGATGATGAACCTATAAAATAAAATTAAGTTTTAGTTGATAATCACAATTAAGCTAATAATTATTTTAAATTTTTGTTAATGTTACCTTGTAGTGTCTTATAAAATTCGAAGTAACGGCAGACGCCATTCCTTGTCCACATTCGATACACTGTGCCCAAATTTTGGTACGAGCTTTCTTTCCAACGCAAATTCTGGCTGAACTTATGACCTTGAAGTAATCCTCCCCAAGAATTCGTGGACGTTTTGTCAGAAAATTTTCCTAAGTAAATTTTTATTAATTAACCTTTCAATTACAGTTAGATACAAAAGAAGTAAAAGCCATGCTCACAACTAAAGGTTCACCAGTTTGAACCTTACTGACCTGACAAAATTCCGCTTAAAAAATTTTCCCACAAAATTCGACTGTAATTTTTATAAAAAAAAAACATTTCGGAAAACGTCATCATTGACCTTCGACCTCCCCAGGGTCTACACCCCTAGAATACCAAAAAACGAGATTGGAGATGCTGATGAGGAAAGAAAGAAAGCCTTGGAAAATAAAATCCACTCTCAAATTTCTCCTTATTCTACCCACCCTCCAGCCACTTTTCAACACCTATGATTTCTCTCTCCTCCGCTCTCAGCAGCTGATTTCAAAATCACAATTTCTTCAAATCATCAACAATTTGTAATTATCTAATAAGTTCAAACTAAATAGTTAACTTAAATGCATTGTAAAAATGCCCAGCACTCATCATTCTCACCCATCTACATCTTCTAATTTGCCGGAAAGTTCTCGGTTAAAGAATAAGCGCATTCTGGTTCATTCGTCGAAACGGGTAACAATGAAATACTACACGACTAATCTATGTTATTTCGTTATATTTTGTGTTTGTATGCTTTTGACCTCTTGGGAGACCTACTTGGTCCTAATTTTGCCCAAATTATGAGGTCCGACTAACAACTAAAAAAGTCACGCTCAAAATTTTCGTAAAACTATGGGGGCATTTGAACCATTAACATAATCTTTCGCTTTTATTTACACGGACTACGTCTTAGTTTGGTAACGATTTCATAACACGTTTAACTGATCATTTCGGTTCCTCTAATAGTTTAAAGCATGGGAGCCACGAGATGTCCAAGATGTCAAGGCCCGGAGAATAATGACAATATTACGTTTCTATGCTAGGGCGGGAGGTAAGGCTCCTATTCTATGCATTCTATCTTCCTACTATACATCTGTCCTTACTTTAAAAGCTTGTAATCGCAGAAGCATGAAACTTCAAAAAATGTTGACGAGGCAATTAGGAGGATGATGTGGAAGTGCACCACCCAAGATGAAAGGACGGCAATGAGAGCACGACGTAAAATTTTTAAAAACCTGGAACGAAAAAAGGAAGCAATGGCAAAGAAGGAAGCTCGTGCGGATATACGCAAAATTGTGGCTTCAGTGAAGGTGTTCAGGAAGATCGCAAGAAGACGGAAGACGATGGAAATGAGGAAGGAGTTTGAACTGCTGCATGAGCCTAAAACTAACTAAAACTTTTATAATTTCAAAAGCTAATTGCATGCACTTGATTAAACTAAATATTGTCTTGAATGTTGTACTTTCTACTACCAAACGACTTTTTGAATTGTATAGGTCCAACCGATAGAAAATGAAGCGTGTTATGTTGGGGTTTCCCTCACTTTCCCTTGTCATGTTTCTGGAAGGGAAGGGTATTTGTCTTTGCGGGAGATGGACGATTCCATAATTTCTAACCTTCCTTCAAAAGTTGCTGTTCAGAACAAAAAATTCAAAGATATGTCATTATCATTTTGAAATTCTTTCTGGTACACCCAAAATTAATGGAAAAAGTGGCGTCTGGAAGGGTTATTGCGATAATAATCATAAGAGGTCTGTTAAATGAAAACCGTTATGTGCGGCCCCGTATGTCCGGTATGTGAACGGGGATAACCCGGGAATTCTTCCTGGAACTCCAATTTGTAGGCGGTGTAATGATAAGGCAAGCACTGTATCGAGAAATCCGTTGTTGGAAGATTCCAGTGACACTGACGAGGATAACCCCAGCGAATGAACCCATCATTTGTCATCTCAGGATCCGGATTTTGAAAACGAACCCAAGTTTAGCAAATTTAACAAGATTTTGAATGCTGCGGGGGTCCAGCCGTTCACACCACACAAATTATCCGTTATTAGACAGAAAAAGGCTTTGGAAGGCAAGATTCGTGATCCAATCTGCTGCTTTCTGCTTGTACTCAAATCTTATTGGAAGACGGCTTTGAGATTCTAAACTCAAATTTATCGGAGTTATCCAAGGAGTCCGAAGAAAAGGTAGCTTCGCTGGAAAGCCTTTTGAAGAGGCTAAAAGAAAAATATATAAACTTAGACTACAGATGAAGAGTACAAATCCTTACCCTTGCACCGGAGAATCGAACAATTCATGAAACTGTTTCATATTTTTCCACCAAGGACTATACGTGCCCTATTTCTCAAGTGAAGTTGGCTCGTAAACTAAAGGTTGAGAAAGGTCCTTTAGCAGTTCCGGAACCTATGGCCCGTCGTGGACTAAAGCCAAGCACAGTCAAATTGGTACGCGACTTTTATAACCAGGAGCGGCACAGTAGGACATTAACGCAAACTAGATCTCACATTTTTGTAAGGGAAAACAGTGTTAGGGTGAGACAAACCAAAAAGTTGCTGCTAATGACTCTAAAGGAACTACATACCACATTCAAAAGTGAACACGGAGAGCAGCACAAGGTCCTCCATAGCCGTTAACATAATAATAAAAAGTCCGCACCACTCCCGGCGCGCCGCCTGAACTTAGAACACTTCTGCATAGTAGAAAGTGCTATTGACAGGATTTTTCAAAAATTACTTTAAAATACTTCCTCCTATATGGCAACTTCTTTCTTGACTATATAGTACTCACAACAAGTGGGGTGTCCTTATAGAATAAACACTTGCGGTGAAATATTGGAGGAAGGCAATGAAAACGGACTTTGAAAATATGCCTAAAATTTCCACCCCCCATCTGATCACAAGGCAAATAAATCACAACTTCAGAACGAATTCACCATTTCTCTCCCTTCGAATGAGTTCACTTCAAAATTAGTTAAATACCCTTAATTAAGTTCCAATCATGACGAAATTTTTACCACCTTACTTGGAATAGATTTATTAATTTAATAAAAAAATATTTTGTATTTCATGACTAGTGTGCGCATACTTTTGGAATTCTAGGGATGGAACTACACCAGGGTCAAAATGCACAATTACGAAAGTGGTGGTCAAGGAGACATCATCTTTACCATTCAACCCTAATTTACCCTGTAAATGATGACAAATCTGGGACTAGCACCCGTGTGGTATCACCTACAAGGCGTAGAAGAGGTCAAAGGTCAAAATGTTCAAACATAAGACCCTCCCCCCTTTCACCCACACTTTGTCATTTTGACCCATCCTCTAAGTTGTAGACGATCGAATTGGTTGGACCAGGTCCCTAAATGGGTCTGAGGTATGACTCCATGACCCGTTTATCATCTGGGCCGTATTTTTTTTTTATTTCTTACAATGAAATACGAATTTTCGAAGCGTTAAATAATTGTTCTTAGTTTACCAAATGTTGACACATTTCAGATGAGTTGATGCCATTTTTTTTTTTTTTTATTTTTTTTATTTCTTACAATGAAATACGAATTTTCGAAGCGTTAAATAATTGTTCTTAGTTTACCAAATGTTGACACATTTCAGATGAGTTGATGCCATTTTTTTTTTTTTACAAAAATTAATTGTAATTTGAGCTTAATTTTAAATTTTAATTGGTAGCGTTAGCGTAATTATCCACAAAAATTCCAAATTTTTGGGCAAAGGTTTCTTCCTTTCTTTTTTTAGAACTTTGCCCTGTATTCAGCATATATCGCAGGATGTGTTCTCTAAAAACAGAAAAAGTATGAAATTACGTGGGAAATTTTCAAGATTGAATTCTTGGTTGCACTATTTCAAGATTGGATTGTACGTAAATCACGTAAGTTGACACGTACCTTCAAATGACTAAGGAAATTGGAGCTGGATGAAGAACTTCCAGAAATTAGTTTTCCACAATTTGTACAAGTAGCGTAGACAATATATTTAGTTTGAGTTAAAGCGGTTGATTTAAATTTGAAATATTTCCCGCCAACAATACTTGGAACTGTCATCCTCCGTTGTACAAATCCTCCATCAGGCCCCATTCTATTTCCTATCGCATGATTGTTCACAATTTAAAATTCACTAATTTTTAAATCCAGACACGACCATGAGAAATTCACCACGTGAAAACGTGAAAAAAATCGACGTGAACAAAAACAAATGCAACGACTCTGGAAATTGGCACTCTTCCGTGACGTGCAAATTATTTGTTTAAAAACCGCAAATTTGTATGTGTTAACCATGTTTTATACAGTTTATTGTTATTATTTTGTTAACATATATCAGGTTATTGATAACCTTAACCTAACCCGCCACCAACTCATATGTAACAAAAATTGATGTTAACCTAAACCCATCCAAAACTTAACCTGACCAAAACCATTAGAACAAATGTTAACCTTACTGATACAATTTACGTCAAAAAATTTAACCCCAGTGACAATGTCACAAAATAATTGACCATAACCAAACTCATTTTAGAAGCCATTTTACAAATATATTGGAAAATTTATAATTTAAATTTAATAATATTGAGCGGCTTTGAATTCCAAGTAGATTTCAGGATGTGAACGCTGTTAAGCAAAAAAAAAATTAATTTAATTTAAAATTTAAAAAATTCATTTTCATTGTGACCTCTCTGACCTTCAAATGACGATGAAAAGTGGAAGTCATAACACCGCTCAGAGATTTTCCACAGGCAGTGCAAACTGCTAAATATTTACGTTTATATTTTTCTCCCTGTAGAACTCGGTTTTTTGAAACGATACTAAAATATCGACCATCAAAAATTCTAGGCAAGTCACCAATTCTTCCTGCTTAAAAAATTAAGCAAGAATAAATTTAAGCATATAGAAATTTAAGCTCAGCACCTTGAGAGGTTCATTGTTTTTAGAAGTACAGATAAAAAATTTCAAAATTTTGATACGAAATTTTTTACACAAAAAAAATTCGAAATTTAACAAAAAATGGAACAAAAGACTTCAAATTTTACAAATATCGAAAACCACTTCAAAAATTTTGAAGTGGTTGTTGAATTTTGAGTGAAATCTTGAAATTTTCAAAAAAATAACATCGAAATTTTAAAACAATCAAAAATGATTTCAAAATTTTACATCTATGAAAACCGTTTCCAAATTTCAAGTAACAGAAGTTAAAAATGTGTGAACTATAAAAAATTATGGAATTTGCTAAAACGGATTTGTATGTCAATTAAAATGAAGTTTTCGTCCGCAGAAATTCCATATAAGATTCTGGATGACGCTGAAAACAAAAAATACCTCAAATAAATCTATTGTTATGGAGCATTTTTTTTTGCAATGAAATTTTTTTCTGGATAAAAATTACCTTCAAATGCAAATAAAAATTTGAGGTCTTGACCCCGATAATTGTTTTACCACAATTTCGACAAATCCCCCTCCGTTTGAAACCTATTCCTCCATCATTTTCTGTAAAAGGAAGTGGGGAAAGTGGAACGAAAAATTTACCATTAAAAATTGGCAAATCCATTATTCCTAGATTTCCATTTCCAAATCCCAATCGTTTAACTGTCGAAATCAAAATTAAAATTATTTAAAATCTATTTTTTTCGTTTTCACCTTGAGAAGTTCACCATAAGAGAAAAGTTCCTGTTTATTTCCTAATTTATTTCCTATTTAAGAGTTCTGGACATTGAACTTTGACCCTTAGGTGCTTAATCTAAATGCCACTGATTATTAAATTATTTATATTAAGGACAATTTGTGTAAACACATGTTAGGAAATTAATGGTAAAATATTAATGAAGATTGCCTATTTAATATTTATAACATCGCTTCATATGTGTTGTCAAATTGGATTTGCGATGAGTACAATGGCCGCATTTTGGACACGTGAACGAGGGCATTTTTCCACACTCATATCTATTAAAAACGTTTGGAAAACGTATAAGGCCAATTTTCAAATTAATTAACTAAATATCGCCAAATTTTTTAATTATAACATACTTTAGATGAGTTCTGAGCGTCCGTTTGGCACCATACTCGCGACCACAATTAAGATTTGGACAACGGAATCTCTCATCTATTTCCAAAGAACAGAAATACTTGGGAATTATTCCTAAGGGTCAACGGTCAATTTTCATAATTCTGACCTTGAGAGGTTCCCCCATCGTCCTTGAAACACAAATATTTTAAAAATTGATATATTTTATATAAATTCACTTTCTACTTGGAGATAATATTTCCGATACCCAATTTAATTTAAAAGCTTTTAAATATTTATTTGACATATTTTGACTAATTTGCAACGTTGAATATGCTTCTTCAAATTGGATTTGAGATGTGTTCTTTTGCTACAGTAGAAACATTTAAACTGAGGTAATTTCCCGCATTCATACCTGCAAATGAATTTTCAAACTTGAACGCCAAATACTTAAAATTTAGTTAAATAATTTTAAATTAGTAAAACTTTTCCATACTTTAGATGAGTGCTGAGTGTCCTTTTGGCTCCATAAACTCGACTACAATTTGGACAATGAAAACGCCGAACACCTATCAGGGAGACAAATAGAAGAATCCAGAAAATTATACTGGAAAAACTGGAAAACTAGGGTCAAAGGTCAACTTGAAACTGGGAATATGAGGAACCTAATGCTTAATGTTTCCGAATTCAAGAAAAAATTTGGGGAGTTAAAACAATAGTCCGCTGTTTAAGGTTATTTCAGATTCAGAATGATCAGCGCTGCTAAAAATATTCAAAATATTTAATAAACCAGTGAAATCTTATATAGAATCATGAAACGAGGTGATGGATGATGGTGAAGACTCTTCCAACCTTCCTCCCCTCTCCCTTACAGTCAATTTCTTTGTAAAGCAAGAAAATAACCTTCCTCCCCCGACTAAAAAATAGCATTTGACATTTGACCCTTAATATTCAAAATGTAGAAATATATCCTGCATGGAAGGGTAAAAAAAATATAACAAAAAACTAGGAAACAACAATCCACTCCGCATTATTCTTTTTCCAATCAACGCAACTGGTTGGCTAGCGAGCGAGCCTTCCCATACAAGCCCGTCCGAAGACGGGATTAAAATAACTTACTACACCCCCAAAAAAATTAACCTAGAGCATAAGTCTAGGCGGCCCGTTTTTCTAAAATTCAACATGTTTGGGCCGCCTGGACGTATGATTTAGGTTATTTTTTTTGGGTGTACAGTGTTCCCTCCGTATAAGACCAGGGGCCGGGAAAGGAAAAACCTGGTCTTATAACCGGGTGGTCTTATAAACTTTCTGGTTATAAGACCAGATGGTCTTATAGATGATATCCAGATCTCCCTCACTAACAAAACCACTTGGTCTTATACCCACTAAAATTCGCCTTAATTTATAAAAATCTTTAAATACAATTGTTTTTATGCCTTTCTCCGATGCAATGTCTCATGTCGAACTTCCACTTTTGATTGATTTTATAACCTGCATTTTTTGTAACAAGTTTGACGTTTGATTAAACCTTTGTTGCATTCTTTTTTTTTTCGCCCTGCGATATTTTAACGATATTTACTGCAAAAAGCACCTAACCGAACCGTCGGTCTCCTTGGAAAACGCATAACTAAGATTAAAATAAATAAATCCCTTTTGTTCAAAATTTCAATTTTAGAAAATACAAAAATAGTTTTTGTAGAAATATAACCTTTGTTCTTTTTTTTGCTTCTCATATTCAGAATTTTGCGGAAGGCGTTCATCAGGGCATTCGCCCTCAAAAAACAAAAAATAAATAAGGTTTACAAGTCCTTTCTTTGTTTTATGACTCTTTTTACTGTCATGGTCTTGTAAGGAGGGTTGATGGCGTAAATTTTTGGGCTACGATGGTGGTCTTATAGCCAGGTTGGTCTTATAAGGGGTGGTCTTATAAATATTGATTTAACGCTATAATGTTCCATAAGACGGACCAAAGGTCTTAATAACTGCTCTAATAAGCAGGTTGGTCTTATATGCCGTGGTCTTACACGGAGGGAATACTGTATTCAGATTTTCTGGCCCCGTGGACGCAGAAAGTAATAAGTACTCCGTAATTGTTGATTTTTCCACGAACCATTTGTAAAAGGAACGCGGAACTTTTACTGATTTAGATGAACCATTTCAGTCACAAAGCGGCGGGGCATAAGTTTCAATTTTTGATGCGATTTTAAGGCCATTTTTAGCAGCGACATTTTCACTTTTACTAATTTCAGGAATGTATTCAAGCACCTTCCAGCCAAATTATGTTACAAAACCAAATACGCGTATCCCAGGACGGGTAAGTTATTTACTAGCCCCGAAAAATCAACCCTAAAGTATACGTCTAGGCGACCCAAAAAGGATGGATTTTAGGAAAACGGGCCGCCTAGACGTATAGTTTAGGGATAATTTTTCGGGGCTAGTAAATAATTTACCCCGTCCTAGGATGGGCATGTAAGGTTCTAGTTGTAAATAAGGGTCAAATAGGAACTCTGGTCGCTCGCTTCGCTCGCGCCAGGGTGACCTTTGAGATCGGGTGAATTAGTGCGTGAGCATGTGTAGGTACGAATAGCCTTTGGTGGATAATAGAAACGTTTAAAAAATTTTGTTTACAGTATTTTTTGTAAGAGGTGCTGGTGCCGGTGATTGTTTCAATCAAGTGGGTAAATTAATTTGACCCTAAAAAGGTCACAAAAAGAGTTTTTTGGTGACCAAGCAAAAAGCTCACCCTGTCGGCTCTCGACTTTAAAGCCGGAGTGACCATCAGCATGTCTGAAAAAACGCAAAAGAGTGGCAGGGAGCATTCTTTCAATTGACCTGCATCTTTTTTTGTTTTTGAATTCCCTTTTCCCTCCCACCCCGGAAAAGTAAAAAATTCAGGGAAAAAACTTCTGGATGAGGAACGAACTGAGCACCATCCTCCACTTCAACAGCACAACCCATTGGAATAGTGCTTAACTGTTTCCTGTTCCTAACAAAACGGCGTAAAGCCGTGGGTTACATATAACCAAGTACCGTCAGTTTGGAGTGTGGATATTTTGCTGTGTAAATAGCTTGTAGGTTTTACGGTGATAATCATTCAATTT
>JABASL010000831.1:0-13657 GCA_019775825.1 Neanura muscorum | reverse complement strand
CCTTTTCAAATTTAAGGTCAGGCGAATTGGCAATTATAAAGCGAACTCCTGACGTAGTTTTTTCATGATATTCAAAATCGCTGAATCATAATTCATAATTGTATTTCGGATGTCGTTAAACTGAGAATTGCAGAAGGTTTTTAGAAATATTCAGGTGGCATGAGGTCATATTACAAAAGATTATGGGTTTATAATTGAGAGAAAGTTGCCGGAAATGAGGTAACAACTTCCATTCCTTAACTCACTTACTCCATACGCCCACTCAGAAATAACGGCTTATTCATTAACACCTTCTTTCACACCTTCCTTGCCCTATTTTTAATAAATCTATCAAATATATTTCAGTATTTTTCTATAATTATATAACCTGAAAATTGAAGAAACTAATTTTAGACGTCGTAAAAACGTATTAATAACAGATTGAATTAAAAATATAATTTTGATGTTCAAAAACGCCGTGGAAAAAAAAATTAATTATTTGTCAAGTGCAAATTCAGAAGAATTATTCAGCTATGTATTAATTGGAGTTTTTTAAAATTAAATTATCGAAAATTTGTCAAACATTTTTTTCAATATTACGACCACAAATTACCGTTTAAATTTCTAGACCGTGTTTTTCGCAGAAGTATCGCAATTCTAATGAACAAAAGTCAATTTCTAATTATTTAATTAAATCAAAATATTTAATTAAATCAAAATATTTAATTATTTAATTCAATAAAACTAAAAATTTGATTACAAAGATTTTTATTAGGAAAAAAATATCCAAAATCAAAATGCTCGATTTAAAACAAACCAAAAGCAAAATTGGGATTAAATGTAAAACTTGGAATCGAAACAACAGATTTTTAAATAAAAGCAAATGAGTTTTAATAAGAAAAAGCATCTAGAGTTTACAAAATTTTAAAACAGAACCTGGTAAATTAAATGGTTAGCTTCATAGATTTGAGCTGTCAAGGACAAATACTATAAAATAATTAGCTGGAGTCGAAGCACTACATTTCTATGAAATTTTGAATGAGACTAAATTTTTAAAAACTTGATCTCCGTCAATGAAATTTGTCTCATGCAATTAGAATTTGTCACAATGAATTGGCATAAAGCATCAATTGAAAAAAGAAAGGCGAAGGTTGGAAGCGTGTCGGCAGAAGGTTGGTTTGGTTCGTAATCCTTAAAAAAGTGGGTCCAATCCATCTTTTGCCTCAATTGAAAATTTTAAATGAGTAGGTACACTCCTGGAGAGAGACTTTGTTGTTGAGGGCTCCCTTTTTTAACAATTGTGTTGATGACACGAGAAGAAAGAAGAGGGCTTGACACGTGTCAAATGGAGTTACATTCACCAGAAATTCACCTAAAAAAAATCTCCTATTTTTCGACAATAACTCCAAAGGATACCTAGCCATAAAATTCAAGTCCCCATTGTCTCAACCACTAAAAGTAGGGGCCTTTTTTAAAAGTAATCACAAAAGATTTTTTTATCCATTTCTGCTTTCGGTACCCTTAAATAGGGCCCTTAGACTCTCACCCTCACAGATATTGGCCTCAACTAAAGTAGGCATAAAAAACTACCTGTGACGCCCCGCTGTATTGTTGCTTATAAATGCTTCAAAAGAGGAACAACAATGATAAGAAATTGACCTAATTGTAACACTTTTTAGAGCAGAAGAACTATACAGGAATTTAGCCATGCTTTTAAAATATGTTAACTTTAAGAATTATTTAAAAAAATTAAACCTTTAAAAAAATTACACAATTTATTTTTGTTTTTGAAGCTATTATTGGCAAGCAAAAACGAAACGAAAACAAAATATAAAAATGTCTGAACTTTTTATTTAACGTTAAACATTTTGAAGGTTTAGTTATTAATATTTCCAAACTGAAATCAATCGTAAGGCTGCACTAGAGAATTTAAATTTTTTAAAACAGGTTTTAAGTTGAACAAAAGTAAATTTTATTTTTCGAGATGTTTTTTGTATGGTGTTGAAAGTTTTGTTTATAATTCCGTTGTAAAATATTTTGAATTTTACAATAGAATGCTTGCCAAGGAAGATGGAGATGTGAATCAATAAGGCTCGTGCCTACTTTTTCAAACGGTTTTTTAAATAGATTTTTTGAAAAGATTTTTTTTATCAATAATATGACGACAAATCTATGAAAACAAAAATCCCAAGGTTTAATGTTGACAAAAGAGGACAAAAAATACGGGAGGGGTACCGGAGAGACTATTCTATTAAAAAATTGAAATAGAACCATTGATTTACTCGCAAAAAATCGGTGTTATTCATTGGAAGTATATCAAAATACTATTCATCACTTCCGTACATAAGTAGCCAGCTGCCTGTTGGGTTCTAAAAGTTGACACAAAATTTTAAGGTCAACCATGTGAAAATTACTGCGACTGTACAACAAATTTTTTAAATACTCTGATAATAAGCAACGAAACTTAAATTCTTTTTTTTTACCGTTGACGGCAGTTTATTTATTTTCAAACGACGTCGATTCGCAAATCAGAAAGTGTCCAAATTCTAGCAAGAGATTTGACTTTTGTGCAAAAAATAATTCAATGTTGTGCCGATATAATGGAACAGAATGCATATGAAATAGAATATTAAATTCTAACCAATTTTGTTTTTGAAATAATTAGATTTCACAATTTAAATTTTTTTTAAAACAATTCTCATGTTTAAAATTATTGAAATTATTGAAAGATATTAATTTTTAAATTAATAAATTTAACAATTTAAATTTTTTTAAAATAATTCCCATATGCTTAAAAAGATTGAAATGATTCTCTAATTTATTGATTTTTAAATTTAAAATTAGTTTATTGATGGTAGGGTAGTTAATTTTATCCGGCTTGATTTCCGCTACCCTTTTTTTACGTGCTTTTACTCTTTTAAATTTCCCAATAACGTAAAAATTAATATTTTGTGTGACAACTTCAGCTTGGGCCGAATCGACCAATAAATGCGAAGTTTCATGATGGGAGCCCACGACGGAAAGACAGGAATGGCGGCGATGTTTGAAAAATGTTGAGAGAGAAAGGGAGGTTTTGTTATATGACATCTTGAATGTGACGAGGAGCCTTTGGATTTAGTTTGGAGAAAGAGGGGAAAGTTTTTGATAAAAAGTATATCAGATCAACTTTTGAATCAGGCAGCGAAGGCAGGCGGGTGGAAAAAAGAAAGAAAAATCCCGGGAATTGGAGAGATGAAAAAAATAAAATAAAAGTTATATAGAAAAGAAGCTGAAGGAAATAAGGGTTCCAAAAACGTAAAAGTATAAAGTATAAAATCGATTTGAGTGAAGAGGATGAGAGTTTTAGTTAGAAAAGTAGAAAGTGCTGGGATATATACTTTTCTCTTTTTTCTTTTTTTGCATGCTAGTAAGAGAAAAGTTCCAAACACTTTCCAGAAGAGTGAAAGTAAAAAAAACAGGCCGTCCCCCAAATTTTTTGGTTTCAAACTCCGCCTTCACTTTAATAATTCGTCCAATCCATTTCAACTACTCTTAGAAGATACATTGAATTCAATAGGGACGAAAGAAACGAAAAAATACAGAGAAAAATAGTAAAAATAAAAATGATGATTCATGTTTTATACAGTCTGGCTTTCACCAACTATTAAATAAAAAAAAGTGAAAGCAAAATTTTAAAATCGTGTTAATTCATTTTCCTACTCTCTAAAAATCGCCTCAGAAATATTCTCAGTTCTCAATAATCCTAAAATTTTGAAATAAAATTTTAAAATCCTACTTTCTCCAAATTTAAAAAAAAATTGAAGGCATAATTTTAAAAAATAATTTTCCCCTACCATAATCAAAAATTTCAAGCAAAATTCAAAAGTTAATACTATATCAATAAATTTGAAGTATTGTTGAATGGCTGAATGGCGTTTTAGTAAATTTTAGGCAATACGAGCTAAATTTCATATTTTTATATTCTATATTTTAAATTTAAACTGGAAAATATGGTGCTTGCGGATTCGTAACACATAAAACTGGGGCAGTTGTGGGCTAAATTAGAGAGATTTTTGCGATTCCGTTGTTGCGTTTACCTTTCACTCGGTTTTTGGTATCGTAACCTTTTTTTTTTAAATTTTGCTACTTTTTTGACATTTTTTAAAAATCATACTGCACTTTACTTTTCTTTTCCTCCTGTCTTTTCTTCCCTTGAAATATGATTGTATTCTCAGTTTTCTCCAGGAGGAGCCAATTCACTACTAGATTTCAGTTCTATCGATTTTAGTTGAGTTTTTTTTTCATTGGATCTCGAAAAAAAAAATTATAGAGCCCCGGCCGTCATCTTTCTCTTTCAGAATTATATTAGATTTTTTTTCCTTTTCTTATTTTTTTTCTTTTCTACTTTATTACCACTTTCCCTCAACTTCAACTTTCTATCTCCAAAAAACTTTCCTTTTCTTTTCTCCGCCCTGTTTGAAATGGATCGAAATCATGATATGAAATAAAATGAAAGGCTTTTTCCTTTCCCTTTTTTTTCATCCATTTCGTTTCATTGCCATGGTGACATTCGGACCAAAATCTAATCCAACTTTCAATCCCTTCTTGCCAGGAGAAATGCGAGAAAGTGAAAGCTTCATTTCTTCCTATACTTAAATACCTCTCCTCTTTTTTCAGGCACAAGACGACACAATGAACAATTTCCAGATTTCTTTTTTCCACTTTCTCCTTCTAGTATAAAGTTTTTTTTTGGGTTTTAACATCCGTCCCCTTCTAAACACAAATGAAATTACACTTTCTCCCCAATCTCAAAAACTCCCTCTCCTGCTTTCCCTCTTTTCTAAAATGGCTTCCATTCTACACATAATTTAAATCCCTTCCAACCTTACAAGATTTCCCTGCTCGTCCGTGATTTTAAAATCGACAAATTATTAAGGCGCGGATGGAAAATAATTTTTTTAGAATAAATGTTTTTCGAATTGAAGAAATTTCGCAATGAAGACATTTTGAACTTTCCGAGTAATACGTATTCTAAAATTCAAATTTTAGAAAGTTTGAACGCCAGACGAAAAATATGAAGACAATTCCAGGAATTAGTTAGACGCTAAAGACAGTTCAGGGACCGATTTTTCCGTTAAAATTAGTAATTATTCAGTGTAACCTTTATAATAAACCAGTTATTAAATAAATAAATTACATTACACTTAAATAAAAATCAGAATAAAAATCACACGTAAAAGATTTCGGTTAAGTATTTTTATGTCTTTTGTTTTTATGATTTAGGAAATGAGCCACGGAAGCGAGGAAAATGCAAGTGGTTTAATGTAGCGAAAGGATGGGGGTGAGCTAATTAATATAATAACTTATTATTATTAATATATAATAATAATAAATAAATAATTAATATTATATTAATTAATATATATTATTAATAAAATTAATGAATAATTTTTTAAAAGGTAGATAACTGCCCGTTCGCAACAATTTGAGAATTTGGGATGTGAAATAACTAAAAAATTTATTCCAATTTCAGATTCATTACGCCTGAGGATGGAAGTCAAGAAGTATTTGTACATCAGGTAAATTTTACAAATCAAAAATGTTTTTCATATTTTAAGAATTTCTTACCAGCTAAAAGGAAAAAAATTACCACGAAATAAAATATCAGCACGGTTCATTATTTTCAGAAGTATTTTGCTAGAATTTAGGTCCACTTTGGTGAACTTTCTTTTTCAAAAATATTGGCCGCATTTTCAATGAATTTTGAGATTTTGTATTTACAACAATAGAACATGATGATTATTTCTGCGTTTATTTACGGTAAAGATAGAAATAAGCCATAAAGGTTATTTAAATTTTTTTGAAACTTGGCTTAGTAAAGACACGAGATTTAGTTAAGTAATGAATTGGTAGGATTCTAGAAGTATTTTGCTAGAATTTAGGTCCACTTTGGTGAACTTTCTTTTTCAAAAATATTGGCCGCATTTTCAATGAATTTTGAGATTTTGTATTTACAACAATAGAACATGATAATTATTTCTGCGTTTATTTACGGTAAAGATAGAAATACGACATAAAGGTCATTTAAATTTTTTTTTGAAACTTGGCTTAGTAAAGACACGAGATTCAGTTAAGTAATGAGTTGGTAAAATTCTCATTGTAAAACAATGGATTTTGCAATTTGGAATTGCTTTCTTAGTTGTATTTTTTATGATTCGATTGTTGATTCGTTTGTAAGTTTATTGACGCCGTTCGATTATTTTCTAACATTTTTCAATCCTGTGTTATGGGTTTTATGGAGGTTTTACGCAATATTGCGCCTGTTTAAGGGCCACTTAAATTTTAAAATCGTGCCACAAGAAGAAGGATGTGTAAAAATCGTGTTTTGAAAAACAGCAGTCGACTGCTCCTTGGATCCTTCATCTGTCCCTTGACTTTCCATTCATTTTTCACTGGGCCATTGTCAAAATTTTTGACAATTGGTAGTAAAACCTACAAGCAGAGACCCCTCTTCCAACAAAATTTTCTAGCACAAGTTACAAATATTCAGAAAATTATCACATACTCGTCCGATGACATCACCTCAGAATTCACCTGAATGTTTAACTGAACGCTTAACTTCGTATTTAAAAAAGTTATTTTAAAATTTTTTAAAAATAGATGAAAATTCCTTTTTCCGTTGAGGTTTGAACACTAAAAGCTTTTGAGTTTTAGGCTCATTAGGGTTCGTTTTCCCTAAATCCGAAAACATTAAATAGGAAATTCAATCCGCCTTCTGCATTAATTCTCTTCCTTTTCTGAATAAACATGAGGAAAATGGAAGGGAATGGTAATAACATCTAGCTCTCATTCCAGGGAATATCCCTTCAAGGTGCCTTAAAGCAGCCTTAAAGTACCCCAAAAATGAAACAGACACAAAATTTCTGATTCTTCCCATGCAGATTTCATTTCCTCTGTCAGGGTCCAGGGTCCTGAATTGTTATTGAAATCAAAATGGCCACATGCAGATGTAAAAACCCTACAAAATGAAAAATAACCCAAGGGTTCGGCCTTCAACGAAAATGAAAAACAACAATAGAATTCAGCTCAGCTTGCGTTGACCATGACCATAAAATGGGCCAGACAAGGACCATTAAATAGCCAAGGCAAAAATTGGGACCCTTGAAGGACTATCTCTGTCCTCACATCTTTCCATATGACCAAGCAATGTAAACGCCCAATAATAAGACCATAGTCATCATCAGTTTTTCATAAAAATTCCGAAAAATACAAACACAATTAGTGTGAAACTGACTTAAAAGAAAAGGATTTTTCCCATTCAGCCGTGAATAATCTATTAATCTAGCTATAAGCCTTGCTTATAGAAAATTTTCAGAACGTCGGAAGTAATTCTTCAACAGAATTGGACTAATTAAGTAGGTTTTATCAAGCACAGACGAAATGAAGCTTCCATAACCCAATGCCGTGCAGTGTAAAATTTTTAAAAAAGCGAACGGCGTTGAATCGTTGCAAATCAGAAAAATAAAACAAAGTTTGATTTTCAAACAAATAATTTTTTCGAAAAGAAAAAAAGAATACAAAATCGGAACNCAGAAAAATAAAACAAATTTTGATTTTCAAACAAATAATTTTTTCGAAAAGAAAAAAAAGAATACAAAATCGGAACCGCTCAGAATAATGCTTTAAACTCGGTTAATTAATTTTAATTTGTTATTTCCAACTTTTTAGAGCGTAATTCAGATGACGGGATTCCGAAGTTTAGGAGACGATGAAATGGTTGAATTTGAGTTCAAAGAATCAGAGAAAGGAATGGAAGCAACTTTGGTCAAGGGCGTTGATGGCGGAGAGTGTAAGGGCTCACATCGAAGACCTGCTTCCAAAAAGAAAGTCAAAAAAATAAGGTGCTGAGGCAAAACGCCGGATATTAAATTATAAAAATTTCAGTTAGTATTAAAAATACTTTCCCAGTTTACAAGTTTTGAGGACGTTTCGAAAGGAATATTTGATTGACTTTTGTTAAAAAAACATCTTTGTTTTAGATGCTACAATTTGACTTTTGTTAAAAAAACCTCTTTGTTTTGGATGCTACAATTGTGGCGACTTATCGCATCACATTGCTTCAAAATGTAGCATGGGTCCACAACCAAAACGATGTCACAGCTGCAAGTCAGATGAACACCTTATTGCTGATTGTCCCAAAAGAATTGATCGAAATAAAAATAACAAAGTCAGTCAATTTACAAATTTGGGGCAAAAATGAAAGTTCCTGCAGGACTTAATACCTTTTTTGGTGAATTTTTTGGTAATTTGTGGTAATTTTTGGTAATTACAGCAAATGAAAAATGGCAATCCAACAACTAATGGAAACTCCAACGGAAATGGAAGTATCTCTCCTGAATTTATCATTTCTTCCGAAATCACAAATTCTACAGGTAGGAAAAATATTTCTAATTCAAAAAAATTAGGACAGAAAATTCCTAATTTTTTAAGAAAAAAATTAGAAAGAACACTCCNTTTTTTAAGAAAAAAATTAGAAAGAACACTCCAAATTTTCTAACAAAAAATTAAGAAAGAAAATTCCTAATTTTTTAAGAAAAAAATTAGAAAGAACACTCCAAATTTTCTAACAAAAAATTAAGAAAGAAAATTCCTAATTTTTTAAGAAAAAAATTAGAAAGAACGCCCCAAATTTTTAAAAAACAAAACTTAAGGGAAAAAATTCCTAATTTTTAAAAAACAAAAATTAAGGGAGAAAATTCCTAATTTTTTAAGAATAAATTGATTGTCTCAGTTGTTCTAGATTCCTCTCAAGAAACGAAGACCATAGAGAGCTGCTGAAAGATTTTTAAAACTGGAATGAGCTTTCCAGGATCCAGGACCCAGTCAAAAAAATTGTAACCGGCAGCAATCTAGCACTTTCAACAAATTCCAAATGTGCAATCCAGCTTACATTAATTTTCAAACAGTTTTTAAGTTTTTAGTAAAACGGTCAAGTTTACTTTAGATCTCTTAATTAATTTTAAAAATAGTCAATTTAGTACACCATAATTTAGAAAACAGTCATACCATGTGCAACAAATATACTTATTTTTTAGTTTCCTTTAAATATTATAAGTAATGTTGAGAACGAATGATAAGGCTAATGTGTCGTAGGGGTTAAATTGTGAATGACAATAGATGATAATCGAAAAAGAATTTTCAAGTTTAGTGGATGTTAAATATTAAGTAGAAATTACCCCATGTAGAGTCTGTAGTTATTTAATTGTAATTTGTAGATCTTTAGTTTTTAGATTCCTCAGAAATGTTTCCTCTTCTAAATATTTTCCATTGTTGTAGTATTGTTGTGATGTGATTTTTTAATTTGTCAGTCTCCCTTCATTTGTCCGTTACATATTCACAGGGTATTCTGGAAGGATAATTAAAATTTTCTGTAAGCATGCTCTAATATAGTAGAAAATCAATTAATGTTAGGGGTTAAGTTAGTTAGTAAACAAAAAATCCAAATATTCTTAGCGATTCTTAGGCTAGACAAGTGAAAGAGACAGAGTCAGGTCAGAAAATGTCAACCACTGTAAACTAAAAATTGTAGCTATAAAGACAATATGCAGTTCCAAATAAAATTTGTTTATTAAAAAATGTCCGGTTAAAAAGAGACTAGTTTTCTTCACGTCATTAAAATTGCCATTTAAGTACTCTGGAAACACTCATAAAAGGAAACAATAACAGGTGGTGTCAAAGGTCACTCAGCAATAATGTAATTATTGTTCAGTTATTCACGTCATCCAAAAATGTCCCATTTCTTGAGACAATTACAAACCCGGGTTCGATCACGCTCCGTTCGTGTTCATCTTGAGGAAGTTCAGGTAACACTGGGCTGTCGTCGCCCCGTAACTGCCCCAATTGCTCCTTCAATTTCTTATGGAATTCCGAAAGGCTTTCCTAAGAAAATCAAATAGAATACTACTATTACTAAACGAGCCTAAACATACGATTTCAGTAAAAAAAATTACATTTTCACTCTGGCGTCTACGTAATTCCTTGAAAAACTCCTCCGGTCGGAGTCCTTCTCGTTCCTTAGCCGCTAGTTGATTTTCCAGCGCAGTTTTCTGTTGTCGAAGTTTCTCAATTTCGGCAGAGTATTCATAGTATTCCTGGGCGAGCTGTTTAAAAAAGACAATTATGAAACTAAAATTTAAAAAAAAGAGTTCACACTCTAGCCGTCTATTAAGCTAAAAGAGTTATTGTGTTTATAAATACCTTTCGATGTTGTTCAAATATTCTTATAGATTCTGGCAAGTGTGAAGCTGCAGGAAGAGGTTGATATTCAGGATCCAGCATGAAGGAAGAAGTATTTTCAAAATTTCGTCCTCCTTTAATAACAATAAACAAACAAAATTAGTTTTTATTTTTAAACTTATTTAAGTAAGTTTTTAACTTATTTAAGTTTTTAGCAATTAAATCTTAGATTAAAGACTGAGTACGCTTCGCTTGCATTACCAACACTGTGATTATAAAAGCTAAAAATACAATTCAACAAGGCCTGTTTGCTACGACGCACTCTGGCATCAATTTCACAATCATTCACGGAACAAAGTTGTAAGTCCGAATTCATAATGTAAACACTGTGTAAAATTAATTTAGAAGTATCGTAGCTAAAAATATAATTCAGCAAGGCCTGTTTGCTACGACGCACTCTGGCATCAATTTCACAATCATTCACGGAACAAAGTTGTAAGTCCGAATTCATAATGTAAACACTGTGTAAAATTAATTTAGAAGTATCGTTTTTCGGGGTACCACCAGGCACAAAAATATAAACTTAACCGAAACGCACTAGTGTGTTATTAATAATTAATCAGCATTAGTACAATAACTGTGTTAAATGTAGGCAATATTCTCCAAAAAACCGAAACTGTCATTCACTTTCCCCACTTTGTCGAGTCACTGTCAAAGAATTAAAAGTAACTGGAGACGCTATTTAAAATCTTGTTAATTTGTGGATGAGTGAGTGAAACGAGTTAAAAATAGAAATCCGGAATTCTTAAAATAGAATTGGGAGACGCAAACAAAAGGAGCAAGCTGACAGCCGTTCACGGAATTTGCGAAAATAAACAATATGAGGTTTTACCCGCACTGATGATGCGTCCTTCTGCGGGTGGTGACAGAAAAACACGTTCCGGTGTCGGATAGTCTCTAAAATCTAAAGTAGAGCCATAAGACGAAGATCTCCTATGACCTGTAACGGCAAAAAAAAAACGTACGCTTGATAAAGGAATTCTAATAATTATACGTTCAGCGTTTGTAATGAATTGAGGTAAATTCATTATATAATCCCTTTGGTAGAATTATTTTGGTACCAGCAACTTGATGTGCACGAACTTGACTAGCAGAATCGACCCGGTTTCTTGGAACTACGGCTTCTGTGATGTCCATTGCGCTTCTATCATATTCACTCAAATTCTGTTGACTCAGAAATTGATTCGTTTCGACCATGGATGGGTTCACGGTGGGTCGGATTTGTCCTTGCCACACAATTGGAAACTTTGAACCAGATCGTGGAGGCGGGACAGGCCGTTGAGTACGGTTTGGCTGGGATGATAATGATATTCCCATAGCTGAAATATCGGTTGCTGGCAGTTGCTGGCCTACTCTAAATAGCGGAATTTTAGTTTTCCCGTCGTCACTTTCCGGAGAGGTGAGATTATCATATGGGGAATAATTTCCAGGAAATTGTCTTATTGGTTTCTGACGAATTTGTGGTGTCGGCGTGGGTGATATTTTGAGATTTTCTGGCGAGAACACGGAATCCCCACCACTCGGTTCCAAGCGTCCAATTTCTTGTTTATACTGCTGGACCATCAAAATATCGTCACTTTCCCCTCCGAAACCCCAGGCGTTCTTTAAAAAATTGAAATATTATTAATTGGAATGCTTTTCTTTCATGTGATGTAATTCGGTAGAATTTTTCCTGGCAAAAATTAATTCTTGCCTTAAAACTAACCGGATCCGTTTCAACTTGCAATGGCGGTAAGTCCTTCGGAAGACCAGGTAGCGTAGGGACGGTTTTCACACCGTGAAATTTTGGAAATACATCTACATCATCGTTATAATTATAATTGTCGTCGTCGTCATCTAATGTAGTATCTGCAGCCTCCGTTTTGTCTGTACGGATAATACATTTTTTTTAATTGAGTTTGTTAACTATAATACACATTATTGATTTGTGAAACAGCTTAGAATGTAAATGAGGCACAGAATAATATAAATTTACCTGTGGATTCAAGAATTTGAGCTTCGCTATTAGGGGCGGAAGTAGAGATAACTAAAGGAATATCTCCACCAGGGAAAAGTTGGCACAAATATGTCATGACTGTAACCACAAAAAGTACAAATGTTATGACAATGGACATACAATGGCAAAAGTCCAACTTTTAGGTCACATCCAGGAAACTTTGACCTTGTAGTTTGAAACGCTATTTTCTATAGTTAAACATTAAAGAAAAGAAAATATTAATCACCTTTCACGACTTTCTCCATTGATGGACGAGCCGTTGGCTGCGCGTGCCAGCATCTGGAGAAAAAAAATTGGATTGTATTGTATTAAAAGTAGACAAATTCTGGACTTTTTACTCTGAACTATTCATTTAGCACACATACGTCGTCATGAGTTGTTCAATTGGAGGCGGACAATTTTGTATAGGGTGTGGTCGCTTGCCCCTTAAAGCAGCCGCCCATGAAATTGCTACAGATTTAAACTCCTTCATTTCATCAAACGGTTTCTCCCTCGTAAGTACTTGCCAGAGAATAATGGCCCAACTGTAAACGTCACACTTCTCATCGTATCTATTACCTGAAAAAGCAAAGAAGATGTAACTTACTGAATCCTTTGTGATTTTAGAGAGACGTTTGGCTAGAAATCTTACCTATGAAAACTTCTGGAGCCATCCATAGTACGGATCCTTTGTTATTTGTCATATTTGTATGGTAATCACATACAGTACCAAAGTCACATATTTTCAATATTCTGCCGCTGGAGAATAGCAGTAGGTTCGGAGGTTTAAGATCACGGTGTAAAATGGGGACAGGCATTCCATGAAGAAAAGCGACTCCCTCCGCTGTTTGCAAGGCCCAACTAAATGCATGTGCTACAGTATATTCGTATCGTGGCTCATGCCCGTGTAGGACTGAAATATCAAAAGATGTATCTGGTATAACATTTAAGGATAGACGTACTGCACAACAACGGTACATGATTTCAACCTACCATTGTAAAGAGAGCCACACTCCGCGTATTCGATGACAAGACAAACTGGATTGTCACATTCTCCAAAAAGTTTAATTATGTTCTTATGTGATACCCGTGCAAGTTGTATCTTTTCATTCTCAATTGATTTTAATTCGGTGTCTATTTCAATCTTCTTCACCGCCACCTGTTTTCCTCGCCATTGAGCTTTGTAAACTACGCCAAAGGATCCTTTTCCAACGATCTAGTATATATTCAGTTATAATTTTCAATTACGTGATAAATACAACTTCTATGCTGAAACTTGACCTGCCTTTGGAATGTCAGCTTTATAACTAACTGAACGTTCTAGATATTTCGTCTATTAAATATTAACACAACTACCTGTAAGTTACAGGTTGTAACATAACAATAGCATTATTCAAACTTACAGAGAAATCGCTAAGTTCACTGTAG
>JABASL010000830.1:0-13672 GCA_019775825.1 Neanura muscorum | reverse complement strand
CTCTTCTTTTTTGACATTACAGGTATGAGACAACCAATGGAATCCGAGCCGAAGACAATACCCAAATCCTTCCAGGAACACCAAACCCTGAAAACCCAAGCGAATTGTGGAACAAGATTGCTAAGTCAGGATTCTACGCTTACACTTCTCCAGAGGGAAAGCCCGTCGAGATCCACTGGACGGCTGATGGAGTCAATGGATTCAGAGCAACCGGGGATGCCATTCCAACATCTCCACCAGCACCAATCGCATAATCGCTCATTTTATTGACCTCTCAAAAATATTCCATCCATTATGAAAATGTATCTATTTTTCTAAGTAATCAGCAATAAAACTAATAATAGTTCCTTTGAATTAAAAATAAAAGACGAGTATTTGACCTACTTAGTCCTTATTCATATTGTCTACACGAGTGATAGTGTCATAATTGAAATGACAAAATGTCGGCAACAATAACCCGGAAAGTAGAGGAATGCGGCCAGCGGAGTAAAAACATAAACTTCCGGGTTTAATTAAACTGTAGTAACTTCAAATGCCAGCTTGAATTAAGGCTCAGTCTAGCAGCAGATTCCATGCAACTCGGTACACGAATACGAACATGAAAATATCGGTGAAGAATTTGGTGGTGGGTCGTCGTCCTCCTGTCGCTGATTTCGATTCTGCAAGAATGCAGACCGTCGCATTATGAAGGACTGATGCAATCAAGAGATCAACTTATCCATCTTTTATCGAAACGTAAGAAACTAACAGTTAATTTATATCTTACCAGCCAAAAACTCAGTGATTTTCGGGCAGTTGTGTAATGTGAGCCTGCGCAAGACAGGGAAAAATCCGTTATGAAAACTGGAAAAAATCGAGAAGATGACATTAGCTTGGCTTGATGATTATGGTCATCCAGCAGCGATATACAAAAGTTAGGAACCCGAAAACAATTTCTATTTTTAAAATGTACATCGTAGATGTAAGAATTTGTTTCCTCCAAGGATTTAGTCGGAGTTCCCCACCTCCTAGTCCAGAGGACAATGAATATTTTGGAAGAAAAGACAAGCGGCAGGCGAAGAAGCGTAGGTGGGTTTACGTTTGTTATTTCTATGTAATGAATTCCATGATTTAGGAGAGGCCAGAATTGAAGACGAACCAGAAGGTGATTTAGAAGAGGACGACGACGACCTGGATGGGTTACAAGGTGAAGGCCGAGGTTTTATGTTTCCTTTTTTTGGGAAGATGTCAACACCCGGGCCGGAAGAACCGGAAGAGGAAGCAGAAGAAGAGGAAAATGAACGCGACAAGCGGCGAATATCTAGTGAAGGTACTATTGAGATAATGGGTGACATAATTTTAACAAGATATAGAATGAGCGAATTCAACTTTGACATTCCAGAATACCGTCATCATTATGGTGGACACCACGGTTCCCATCATGGCCATGGCCGCAGGTATCGACACCGCTCGAGTCACGACGATTCCAGATCACCAGAAAGTCATAGCAGAGAATCTGAGTCTGGTAAAATCATAAGCGATTAAAAATCAATTCAGTTCTGCATAGAGCCACAAGTATGTGACAGAATGCTCTAATTTTTCCAGGTGAAAATTCACGGGAGTCACATCATCACCGGAAGTAGTGGAAGCATATCTGCGTCATAGAAAATTTCTTGAAATACAAATATTATAATTTATTAAAATAAAACGAGTTACAAATAATTGAAGAGCATCCTTTACTAAGGGTTTAACTGCAAATTGTGCAATTGTGTACCATGATGAAACACATTAGGAAAAACTATTTTTGCAGTGTTGGGGTTATCAATGTAAAATTTTGCAAGTGGTTTCTGTGCAGAAATTGCACAATTTGCAGTTAAACCCTTAGTAAGGGAAGGCGTTCAATTAATGGGTGAGTTTAGGAGGAAGTTGCTACAGGACGCGTAGACATTCTGCGGATTGAAAGTCTATGTAATTGATCAACGACAGTTTTTCGTCGTACTGTTAGTCGGTGAGACTCTTCAGAAAGTTCTTTTACTTGGTCCGTCAGCGGTTTTCCAACTGTCTCCGTCAAAAGAAATGAAAGCAATGCCCCTAGGATTCCAATAAATCTATAAATTCCAAATTAAAATAATTCAATATATTAATTGAAACCTGTTTAATCTTTACTTAATGTTGATTTCCCCATTTACCCAAAAACGAAATAAGGAACTGAAGGATAATGAGATCCGAGAAAGGCCAATTGAGGTGCCAATACACCTCCGAGTGAAGCTCCAACGCCACCGAGTCCAGATCCCATTCCTAGACCAATCAAAATTAGGTTATCCGGTAATAAACGTTGTAAAGCATTAAAATACACGAAAACTTACCTCGTACAGCCGTTGGATACAATTCTCCAACTAGCGTCCTGGCGCAACTCCTACCACCCGCAACGCAGAATTTCCCCAATAGACAGAGAACAATAACAACTGTGGGGAGTGTTTTGAGGCCAATACTAAGTTCAAGGATAGCCAAGGTGACCAGAAAGGAAGCTCCAGTTGTCATATACAAGGCAAGAGATGTCCGACGACCCAACCTATTTCAATATAGATTTTTAAATAAAATCTTCTTTACGTTTCAGGGACACATTTTTAAATTACCGATTGCAAATGAGGAGCGCTGAAGGGTAGCCAATAGCATCGCTCAGACCGAGAAGCATTACAATAAGATAAGGGCTGCCTTCCATGTTCTTTACATTGAAACTAATTCCGTAATACGTGATAGCAGAGGCAGCCATTATAAAAATTTGAAGTATTGTGCCATAGCGAAGGCTTTCGTCTCGAAAAAAATCGATGTATCCGAATCTTTTGATAGCCGTGGAATCGTCGGGTGGCGATTCCTTGTCAGCGATACGTTGAACAGTTTCCAAGTCAATATTTTCCCTCCCATTCAATTTGGCCATGTAGCTTAAAACTTTATGGGCTTCAGCTACTTTTTGATTCCGAATTAGCCAACGAGGACTCTCGGGAACAAATCTACGTAAACCAAAATCGAGTTAATTAATTCTTAATTCAAATTCCTGTTATAGACTAAAGTTTTCCAAATTGGTCATTTAAACTATTCTATAATAAACATAAAATTAATAAAACCAAATTTATAGAAATTACAAACAGTAATTTATAAGTTGAGTAGTTTAGTACACGCCTTTGGGGCGGAGATTTCAAAGTAGCATCTCTAACGTAACGCAGACCAAGTCTAGTCCAACTATGTAGCAAGAATTATGAGGCTTACGGGAAAATGACAACAAGGAACAAGAAGGGTAAGGTCGTAACCCCAGTCAAAATTCTCCAAGGTCGTATATAATAGGCCATAAGAGCCAGCAGCATTACACCTTCGCCCCAAGGGCCTACGGAACCACAGAGAGGTCGCCATCTTGGAGGTTGAAATTCAATCGCATAGGCTGCAGTTACGCCGAGATATCCTTTAAATTTAATAAAAAAATCGTTATTCTTCGTTAATTCGTTAAGTTTCGTTTTCATAGAGCATAAGATTTTGTAAGTTACCGGAAAGTCCCATGCCACTAAGAAATCGTGTGACGGCATACGAATAAGGGTCAACGGCCAAAGCCGAAAGGCCTTGTCCAATTCCCATCAATATTGACACTCCTAGGAACGTGTATCGTCGTCCATACCAGTCAGAAAGTTTACAAGCAATTAGATTTCCACACAACATGGCAAGCATTTGGCCACTCGTTATAAAATCTGACACCCATCCAGTACCGCATACCAAATTCCACTAAGAAATAGGCCAAGTTTTAATTTTGACAATTTTGAAAACTATTACATCTTCCCACACGTTCGTAGAGCTCCAACTCACCTCAGAAACAATTGATTCTGAATCTTGGAAAGATGGCGAAGAAGTTCTAAATGGTGTATCGCAAAAACAAATTTGTGTAAATGAATATTCCTTCGTATCATTTCCGCAGTACCAGCTACCCTGATGGGTTCCTGTCAAAATACAAAAGGAATAATTAAGAAACTCCAAAAATTCCGAAGCGTAACTGAAGGTTCAAGACAAAATGGAAGCCGTACCGACAAATACTGGTGTAAATGAAACGAATGCTGCCGGAATCTCAAGGCCAAGTAGAAGCACTAGTGTTATAAACTGAAACAATCCAAACCCTCCTAATTGATCTAAAATATCTTCAAAGTTTCTAGCAACCTTGGGCCTGATTGGAGTAACTGTAAACTTTGTTTTCGTCATCTTCAGTTAGGAAATATTGTAAAATTCAAATAGTGATCTAGATGAAGAACTTCCTGATCGGAAGCGAGTAGTGTAATTTATTCACTGCGGAAGTATTCTGTAGCAGCTCGTTTCTCACTTCTGGACACTATGGAATACAATCAGTCATTCATCAATTCTGAATTTACTGCCGTCCATTTTTACTCATCCCATCATTCCCTGATCTGACGTACTTTTAAGTTATGTTTTCCAGGTAAAGTAGCAGTATAATTCTGTAAATTACTATACATAATATATACCGAAGCTCAATTGCATGTAATCCGTTGTAATTATTATTGGGCAATTGCTCTTTTACTGAGGAAAACCAACATTGACATTGAAATTGACACAAAGACAGGGCAGGATGAGATAAAGCATCCCGTGTCGTTCCCAACAATAGAAATTCCCACTATAGTTTTGTCCTTCCTCTACATCTGTCAGTGTGGTCGGGGATGAAGTTATTAAAATGGCTTCACGTGTAGATAGCCTACGGGTACTCGAAGTGTCAAGCTATGCTCGCCAAAGTCGTTAAACCGTGTGACATCAACCAACGTGTTTTCGTTTTCTATGATTGCAAATAAAAAATTCCTGCACGAACCAGCGCTATTGAATTACTGACCAAGCTGGGAAATTCCAATACTAAAATTCTACAACTGGAACGAATTATTTAATTTGTTGAGAAACTGACGCTACTTCTTACATTATACATCAAGAATGTTTTGGAATAATTCGCAGCATTCCCGACCACAAAGTGTACGTCTAAAGGCTTAATACTTCGGGCGTGCAATTGTTTTGTTTGGTACGAGTACGACGGCTCTAAGAAACTGTCGGTATAAAATTCCATTATCTTTAACAGCAATTTCGCTACAAATTGTGATTAGGATTTTTACGACCGAAGCGAAGAAGATATTCCAAACGCAGTTTCACGCTACGGTGTGGTCTACCACCAACTACATTTTTTAAATTTTCCCACTCTCTTTCCCTAGGGAGGGAGAAGAGGGAAAATCAAAAAATTATAGTAAGCAGTTGACCACACGGTAATTGTTAGAATCACTAATAGCATTTAAAAGTCAACTCAGAGAAAGACTTTCACACGTCCTTCCTACAATTGAGAAATAATGTTTAAAATTAATTGTTAAACCTTACCAACTGTCAGTCTGTGTTCAAGTCCAGCTCGGCCGACTCGAACGATTAGAAACCCTTAGGGATTTAATCGAGCAATATTAAAAACAATTGTGAAAGAATCTTAAATTCATGGATTTAGTAAACTCATGTCATTGTCATTAGTGTAGTGATTAAAGGAAAGTTCCTGAACTTTAAATGGCCCTGAATATTAAACATGTTTCCTGTTTTTCAGTAATGACAAAATTAATGATAACTTAATACATATTAACACATTTAACAATTCCAGAAAAGCAGAAATCAGGCTAATACAAACCCGACAGTATCCTTTACAGCTTTCCTCTGACTGCTCATCACTTCAGATTCCTGTTACAAAAATATTGTTTGTCAGAATTTAAATGTTCAGAATTACAAATATGGGTTAAATGCTGGTCCACTGACGTGAAAGAGTGACAACGATAAAAGTACGGCTTTCCCGTTGGGATGCATGTCCAAGTAGGCATCCGCTAATGAAAGTGCAAATTGAACTTTCACCCCGCTGCTTACCAACGAGGTATTTTGTAGCTCAGATGGAAGGACTCGGCTTTTTCTTGTGCCGGAAATGATACAATTGGTAATTTTGGCAACTAGGCGGCCGTTACTACTAGGATCAATGACTTCAAGGCCAAAGTCATTCTTCTTTTGCTTGACCTTAGGCCTCCGAGTGAGGAGTTTCCGGAAGCGGTTCGTTTCATCTCGGAACTCAATCACGTACTTGTCAATGTAGCAGAAGAAGCAATTCATACATGAGCAAATACAAGGCATCAATTGCTTGTGAACAGGTTCAAATCCTCCAACTTCCGTTCCATTGTATTTTACACGTATTCCCTGCTAGGTCATTTAGCATAATTAGAAAAATGAAATTCATATCTGACAAACGGGAATTGAAAGTCCGAAATTACTCGATGAGCATCACAAACACAACAGCAAACGCATACGTCCCAAATTCCGCCATACTCGTTTCCTTCCAACATCAAAACAGGAAGCTCATCACTCCCAAGTACTTCATACGTGAGAATGGACATTACATCTATAGTAAAACCACAAATTAACAAAAATCCTATTGTTTTATCAGTAATTGATTTACCGTTCGTTGAGGCCGGATTAGCGATGAAATAGATCCGGGAGCCATCAGATACATAAACATTATAAGAATAGCGTGTATCATGATCCCGTTCAAGAAAACCTAGCTGAACTTCTTCAAAGTAAAAGGTCTTCTGACCTGACAACGGTTCGAGTCCCTGTGGACAGCCAGGAATTAGAGCTGAAACTATAAACAAATTGAAATTGCTTGAAATTGCACTTCACAGAAATTATTTATTCAAAAAAGAAATGTGATCCTACTCGCGAATGGAATTCCTGTGCGAATGACCATTTGAATCGTCAGTCCCTGGTCTAAACTGGGCGCCCTTGGTACATTTCCGGGATTCAGCTCTGAAATAAGAATTATTATTCAATCACTAAAGAATTTCATAATTTTCATAAATTGAACATAGTAGTGCAAACTAACCTGGAGTTTCAGTTTCCGCACTCGAATTATCCATTTTAGGGTAGCGGATACGCCTTGATTCCAAAACATAAGATGGAAGCCGGAAGGGGAATGAATAAATTCAAAGTCGGAACAGCAAAAAATTGTAATTATTGATGTTCTCACTCAACAAACAATCCTTAGCACAACTAACTTGACAATACGGCAATCTAACAGTAAAATTCGTACCACCTACTCAATCAAAAGTGTATAAGATAAGTATTGTACTTTATTTTGTAATTTGCATTTTCACTGGCGAATGTTAGATTTTTAAATCAGTTTGTAATAAACATAAGCATGGAGTTTATCTATTCTAAACAATTATTAAATCGTCCTTTCTACAAAAAAAAATGATAAAAGTTAATTAATACTAAAAGTTGTGATTGTTTTGTTAAAATCCTATTACAAATGTTTTAAAACTATAGTCGTTTAAAGTGAAATTAAGGAGCGTCGGATCCAGATTGCGGCCGCGACCTTTGTCGCCTTCTTGCTAGTTCCGATTGCACAACTGGTCCCAGCGGCGGAGCTCTTGGACTTTGGGACAGGGCCGAATATGTTGCTTGTATGGCACTCTGGGAATGAGCAACATGTAAAAATTAGCTGCAAATTGAACAATACTCCAATACAAATCTATGCTTTTCCAATACACTTACCTTGAGAGCAGATGGCTGACAATCAATTGGAAGTGAATAAGACGGAAGGGAATATCTGTTTTGAAGCCAAGGATGATTGACCACTTGGACAGCATTCGGACGGCGGCTTGGATCAACAGCCAGCATTTTAAGCACCAAATCCTTGGCAGGAGCTGAAATTAAGGACCAGTTTCCAGAGTTCATATCCAATAGTCCTGTACCGATTCTTGACAAGATGGTGGCAGGGGTATCACTTCCACCAGTTGCAAACGGGGTTTTTCTATTTAGGATGTAGTAATACCGTTAATTATTATTAAAACTAAATTGGTAACAGGCGTAATAAATCATCTTCGTAATTATTTACATTACCCCGATAACATAGTAAAAAGCACAACCCCAAGGGACCAGATATCTAAATAATGGATAATTAGTATAGTGATGAAATAGGATCTGCTTTCATTTTAACATGTTTCAAACACTTACCACAGGCAGCGTCGTACCCTTGCTTCTTCAGCACTTCAGGAGCGACAAAATTGGCCGTGTAGCAGGGCGTCATGAGAAGCCCATTCTCAGCTCGCAGCTGCTTTGCAAACCCAAAATCACAAAGACGTAGACCTCCTGGGCGGTGGGATTTGTCAGCATACACAATATTGGCAGGTTGTAGGTCACGATGTACTACCTGCGAAAGTGAAATTTTGATTTACAAGTTAATAATCCACAACTATGAATCGAATATTAATTACCCCATTTCGATGAAGGTAAGCAACACTCTCGGCTAAGACGGCCATCACCTCTGCGGCTTCCCGTTCAGATAGCCTCTTCTGTGACAAAATTTTGTCGAGCAATTCTCCTCCACGGAGAAGCTCAGTGACCAGGTAAACGTATGACGCATCTTCGTACACCTGTAACAAGCAAACTTATGAAAAACAATACAAAGCATTAATCGGTTGATATTCTTACAGAGTATAGAGTGACGATGTGAGGATGCTGGGAATGTCTCAGTAGAATGTCAACTTCATCATGCCATTCCTTCTTCCCCTTTGTGATAATCTTTACCAAAAATACGTCAATTAAGGCCTTCCTACAGGAACTCAGGAGCACACAATTACTCACCTTTATGGCATGTTCTGTTTTAGAAATTCGATGAACACCCCGACGGCATGAAGCGTAAGCACCTTTTGCAATTTCTTCTAACATTTCATAGTCATCAGTAATGTTGCTAGTACGAATTACCTGATCAAAATACATTAAAAATATAATTAAAATAGACGCTTTCGTTTCTCCTCTATAGCTAGAGAGCAGCTAAACCAAGTTCCCACTGCTTTATTAAATAAGTCCAGTAATCAATTACAAAATTGAATGTCAAGCGACCCAAATTAAGAAGCCTCAAGCATCGTATTACATTCCTTTCATACTTTATCTTGCAGAAACTGCGGCATGATACTGTCACGAACGCACGTCCGACATTGACATACAATTTCAACAAATTGAGCTCATTTCGCCGGCGATTTACAACATCCATTACACGAATGCTACTAACAAGATTGGACCCCCCCCATCCGTCATGTTACAATTAGGATAGGATTTCCTTTTAACAAAGTCAAACTCACAGCTTTAAACCTTCCGGGAGTTGGCTTTGATTCTTTTATAGTTGCAACGGACCCGCCAGACCCGGACGAGGAAGTGCTTTTCCCTGTAACAGTTTCTTCCTCTGTACTATTCATATTATCATCAAGTAGACATGAGGCAATGAAACTGAAGCCACGGAATAATTCATGAGCGTTCGCACTCGGTGGAACTCCTGGAGAATCTAAAACAACAAAAGAAAGGAAACCGGGTTTGAAATATTCAGGAACCAGCTAGGCCTACTCATCAAAATCTAACTTTAATTTGGCAAGTAGCTCCAGGGAAAAAAAGTTTTGGAGAGAAATTAAAATTCATGAAAATTTTGTTAAGAAATACCTTTGGGCGTGCGAGACGTAAACTCAGAATCAAAGTAGAATGCATCATCTGCTGTAGTGGCGACGGAGGGCTTGAAAGGTGGAATCACTTCTTTCTTGTATAATTTTTCCCAGTCTATTGTAGAGAAGAAGCAGTGGGATTTAATTTCCTCTACACCACCTGCAACGAATACAAACACTTAATTCATAATATAGCTAGATTAACCTGCCGTTATTGAATGAGTAGCCCTGCAATTCACGGCTGACGCCGTGAATCCCTTATATTCATGAGCTGGACATTAACAACACCAGCGAACAACAAAAATACAAAACTGATACGCTGTATTTTAGGTTATTTCAGGTTTGGAAGCATACTGAAATTTCACGATAAAATGCGTACATCTATAACCTTGCTGATGATCAAGCACTGTCTAACAAACCTGCACCAAGACGATTCGCTGGATTTCGCTTGAATAAGGCTCGAAGAAGGGACTGGGCTTCTGGAGAAAGAAATTGTGGCATTCCTAATTTTGCTTTTAGAATCTGCACCATGGTTTCCTTTCGATTCGCTCCTTGAAAAGGTAAAGATCCTGTCAGCATCTCAAACTGAAAGCATCAAAATTATGAATACCGAATTAATGACTGGTTACGAAGAAGGTCTATGATGTCACTCTCACCATTAATACTCCAAAACTCCACCAATCCGCGACATAGGAGTGCCCTTTACGATTTACGACTTCAGGAGCCATGTATTCCACCGTGCCGCAGAAAGAATATGCTTTTTCATCCTCAAGAGGTTGCTTGCTAAGTCCAAAGTCCGTAAGGGAAATGTGACCGTCCGTGTCCAGTAGAATATTTTCGGGTTTAAGATCCCTGTAGATTATTCCAATTGAATGGAGGTGGTCAAGAGCCAGACAGAGCTCAGCCAAATAGAATTTTACATCTTCCTCCGTGAACATAATCTCTTTTGCAAGACGGGTGAATAGATCGCCACCACGCAAAAAGTCCAAGATCAAGTAGAGTTTCCCTTCTGTTTGGAAGGCATAGTGAAGACGTACCACAAATGGATGCTGAACTTCTGTCAGGATGTTACGCTCCATCTTGGTTCTAACACGATCCCGGATTTTCAGGGTAGCTTTACGAAGAACCTTCATGGCATATAGTGTTCCGGAATCCTTCCCTACGATTTTGCGTACTAGAAATACCTTTCCAAACGATCCTTGTCCTAGGACTTTGAGGAGTTCAAATTGACTTGGATCAGCTTTGTCATGACCCTCTCGTGTCACGTCATTCACTTCAATTTCGTTCTCGATCCCGTACATGGTCTCATCCTCATCCGGTTGCGCTTTTTGACTCAGATTTTCTGGATGAGAGTTCTCACGACTAGGCTGTAAGGGAAAGAAAGGCAAAATGTGAAAGCCATTCCACACTTTCTTCCGCCACAAACCGAATTTCTTTTCCATCATCAAACACGTAAAGTTCAAAGTTCATTAAAATAGCCTTTTCCCATTAGCTTGATCCAAAAACAAAAACAATGAGCTAAAAACCACCACTTGTTTTGTTTTAGTCTCAGTGACAGACAAACAACGCTTTTTTTTACACAGCACTTAAATCCGCTCCGGGTGGGTGTCTATTAAATCCAGCAAATTAAGCGTTTCTTAGAATAAGTTCTCAGAAACCACCAATGCATGTGTTATAGGGTAAAAAAATTAACACCAGGTTCTCACGTTACAAGAATTACAAGAAAGGTGATCCCATCCCAGATGCACAGGGTGATAAGTTGGACTATCGTGACAGGAACTGAAAAGGGAATCTCTATAAAAGTTGGACATTGGAGAGGGGTTTCCCAATTGACGAAACAATTCTCAAGTGCGACCAGATCATCCCATGTTTCCCTACACAATCACATCCTTTTACATTCAAAAGACCACATAACGTTGTTATTTATTCTAACCCAATTCCACGTAAGAGATTGTACGAAACCAATAACGTATAACTGACGTATGACTAATTGGTAGACCCACATGTGTATAAAGTGTGTCTTATCTAGGTGCCCACTCTAAATGACGGCTCAAAAATATGCTAGAAAACTTCGCATTACGACAGTGCAACGGTGCGTGCAAGCTTAAAAAAACAACAAAGTCAGTTCAGTTAAATCGACCTTGTATGTCTATTGACATATGACATTATTCGTAATTGCAATTCTTGCACCCATCTTAACCTTGTCCAACGTTCAACAAACACTTTTTCCTTAGAGGTCGATTTACGACAAATTTGGGAGAAAGTAAAATAAAGCCGTGAAACGGCAAAACTATAAAAATTCTTGGGTAGTACTAGTACAGTGTATGTCTTTTCAGCAAGAATAAAAGGTACGATGATACGGGAGGCTGACGCGCAAACCGTATGTGGAGAAAATAATTAACAAACAAGCTAAACAAGCCCACCCGCCCGTAAACGAAAATGACCCGGTCCAGAATGATTCCACGGAACTTTCTGCACTTGTGCCTGCACGGACATAGGCTCAACTAATGGATTGAGCTGAAATAAGTCTACAGAGAAGGATTACTGTGTTTGCTTCAAACACTTTCACCGAAAAATGCCTAATTCATTATTGCGAACTTTGCCTTTAATTGTTTGGTAAAATTTTGATCGTTGAGTAACAGCGCACATTGCTGTTTAAAAGAAGAATCAGAAATTGATTTAAAAAAAATTAACGGGAAGCTGTGCAATTATGAAGGCAGCAGTTTGCCATGAAAGTTTTTAATTCAAACATGTGCCGTTTCTTGCATTTTGGTCCCCTTGCCCGCTCTTCTTTCTCTCTTCATGTCATAATAAGTGAAAACGGGTTTTTGTGAAGTTTGTATTAAAAGCCATCTTCTTCCTCCATGGCGCGGTATAACCGTAAACCATAAGCTTTAGTATGGAAAAGTTGGATCGAAATCTGTTCCAATCCCAATTTACCTAAAGAGAAGTGACGACCGGAAGGATTCGAGCACAGCAGTTTGTTTCGTAAAACTGCATAACAACACGAACTTATAAAAGAAAGAACTGAAATTGAAAATGAAAAAGGAAGAAAAGAAAATATAAACAGGGTGTCGTTCGCATAGTACACCGTTTTACGGTGTGTGGATCTTGGGTCCCGCAACATAAAAGATTCATTAAACGACAACTAACTTTCCCTACTTTCACACACTCAATTTAAATTCAACATTCCCCTTCGACTTCTCCGAAAAAATACTCACATTATATCACATCAGGAAACCTTGCCGAAACGCTGGATGGCTGACGCTGGAAACTGAGAATTTTGTGCTCTATCTAAATGATCATCATCTTTACAGAATACAAATATTTTGCTTAAAATGGAACATGGCCAAAGTGCAACAAAGCCATTCGCCGACCATCATGTTTTTTTTAAATAAGTGTTTTTGAAAATCTCTGTCTCTGTGTATGTATTTAAGAACTTTGATGATAAAATTAATTTTTGAGCACGGTATCGTATATTCTATATAAAATTCTGAAGATTTTTATATAAAATTCTGAAGATTATTTGTTTTTACATAAAAATTCTGAAGATTTTTACATAAACATTCCGTACGGAATTTCATGTGTAGAGAGATGCTTCAACATTTCGTTGAAAAGAAGAAAAAGTGAGAATAATCCATGTCACTGATACCTTGCAGTGGACATTTAACATTACTACAGCGGTCTTCACGGGCTGAACCGATTTCGGCCATCACCAGTCCCATTGGACAACTCACGTTCGAATTATCGGAAGACCTTTTTTTAATAATTAACCTCTCGCGGTAAGTAATCCTGCCCATGTCGCTTGGGAATATGTGCCGGCTTAAAATGAACTACATCCATGGCGTACATTGGTAATCTGGCAAAGACTCTGAAGCAAGTGGAAAGTGGATTGAAAAGAAATGTAACTTGTTTGTCTTCAATTTTAACCCTTACGGTCCCGCTCTAGTTAGAAGTAGATACGGACGGGTGGTACACATAAGAAAGCCTTAGGCTATGGCGTAGAAAAGAAAAATCCAGAAATTCAGAAAATCCCATTCGTCCTGATTCCAACTTACTACTCAGCTAAAACAGCGGAGAAAGTACAAAATAGAGCAGCAGCTGCCGCATTGACATTACCATGGACCAGTACCAAATAAAACATCAAATGGTAC